>JAYRBW010148888.1:0-14486 GCA_036023295.1 Invenusta paracnida | reverse complement strand
ATTATGGAACTAAATTATTCACTTCATATATTTTACTATTGAGAGTATACTAACTTTTGCGCCACCCTGTATAAATTCAGGGTATCCACACATTCTTTATTTTTTCTACTATATACTGGAATATACTCAAATTTTTTTTAAAATTAAATATTGCTAGACATGTTAAATTTTCAGTGTATAGAAAAAATTGAGAATTCATTACCTAATTTTTCAAATCTTTATTTTCTCTGTCATAATTCTTTGCAGTTTTTACATTATATTACCTATATAAAATAAACAATACATATAGTTGTACAATATGTTGTTCTAAGTTTTTTGTAGTTTTATATTGCAGTGATGATTGCATGTTATATATAAAATGTATATATTGTTGGTTAAATTATATACACTCACATTTTTTTGTAAAAAAACAGCCACCCTGTATATTATTATTAAAATATTCTAACAGATGTATATGAATGATTAATATGTGCAATATTGATTCCTATAACATTATTTCATTAAAAATGTGTACTAAGTATTTAAGTTCAATAGCTATATAAAGTTTACCTTTTGTACCCAAAAGCTATTTAATTGTATAAACCACTTATCAATAGGTATTGAGTTTTTGACTTAAATATTTATTACCTACATCTAGCACTCCTATATTGTAGGTGAATATGATATAATTATATATTTTAGATAATATAATTTAATAATTAATCATAGAATATTAATGATTAAAGTTGAGTATTTTATATAGTTTTTCAGTCACTCATTAAAATTTAAATGGATTATACTTAAGTCATTAAAATATGCTAAACAGTATTTTTTTTACATATATGCAAATATACATCTTTAAATCATTGCAATAGACATGACTATTATAGTTGCATATTGATAAATACCTTTGGCATACTAATCTGTTATTAGGTAAAGCAGGTAGTTTAATTTTTCAAATTTTATACTTAATGATACACTTTTATATTTTTATATGTTGGGAGTCATTTTGGATTTACCAAATGAATTTATATATCAAACTGAACTTTATATATCAAATGGAAATTAACAATAAATGCATTATTGGTATTCTAATAAAACCTACTGAATATATTAAATTTTAATACTGTGTTTAGGCCTTAACATATATTCTGATAAAGCAGCAAGTTTTATTGAAGGCCTTTATATGTATATAGTATTGCTATTTAAAGATCATCAAATTTTATAGATGGATCATTTGTTAATGAGTGCTTTTATAAAGGTAAGTATTGAAATCCATATCCATGTCTTGGTAAAAAACCATGAGTTATTAAAATTGGAACACAGCTAGGATTTTGGTTTGCACATTATTGTCAATGTTTGCAAGAGTGAAATATATTTTAAATGGGCAATAAAAAACTGATCATGTAAATTATTTATATATATATTATTTAATGGGATTCATTCTAAATAAGATTATAACTATAACTTGCAGTCATATTTACTATTTAAGCACTGGTTATAGTTGGTTAGAAATCAAGCCTCTCTTAGAAATAGTGTTTTTCTATTTTGCCATATTTGCAAAACCTAAATGAAGCTTTTGGCTATTTACATATGTATATAAATATATTTACAAGTGAAACAGGGCAATTTGATATTCAAACAACATCCAATATATCAATAAAATTACTTAGCTTGTAATTATTGTTATTATGTTAACCATTTTCCTTATTAAATTCCAAGTAGAATAATCAAGTTACATATTCTGCAGTTTGGTGAAAATAGCAGATATATATTATTTGAGATTTAATCTCTATATATATTTCTACCTCTATATTCTATATTTTTAGAAGTATATGTGAGTATTTTTATATATACAATGAACATATACATTATATGTATATATGTGTTATAAATAACTGATTATTTGTTTACTTTTAAAGTATTTAATATCAAATTTTAATTTGTTATTTTTAGCAATACATTTTATAGTTTTAAATGTATAATACAATAGTGGGTTAATAACAAATTTATTTAATTAGTATATGTAGTGGATTTTTACTTTAATAAATTAACAAATCAAACCAAACCATTACATAATTTATATTGTACAATAGTAATAAATATTTGTAATTTGTATGTTTTAGTTTCATTTTTAATGGTTATAATTATACTTTAATTCCAATTTAATTTAAATTTGATTTATTTTATTTTTATACAATACACTTTTGATTATAATGAAGCTAATTATCTATACTTTCAAATTCATACTTATGAAAGTATAGATAAGTATAATTCAATTATATGTACTATATTTGGAAAGTTTAATATGTAAAATAAAAAATCTTTTAAGGGAAGGACAATGTATCATGATATGTGAACTACCAAATATTTAATCTTAGAATTTTAGGTATTTAATAATGATTGATTTTGTCATAATATGTATTCCAATTAAAGACTACTATTTTTTTGATTGAATACTATAAAAATGTTTTTTAAATATACTAAACTGTATAATTTAATTTTTTTCTGTTTATTCAATGCTTGCAATAAATTGTAAGAAGGTGTTTTAATTAAGAAAAGCAGATTTTTCTGTTTAATGCTCACAATTATTTTTTGCACACAAGAGTTAGAGATGATCACATTAATCTAATCGTTGCAATCACACTAGTTGGTATTTCAGTAAGCATAAAGAAGTAATTTTCAAGAAACGAGTAGTTTGTTTATTTTTTTGCAGAAGAACCAATGATTAATATTTACATAAATTGTTACCTCAAGTTTTATTTTTGTTTTCGATTTTTCACTATGCCTTTACTAATATTGTTTCCACTTTGATTATTTTATACTGAAATTATGATAAGAGCAGCAGAAACTTAATTTAATTTAGATGTACTTGCCTTTTGCTAATTTTAAAATGTAGCCTAAACTATGCCCAGAGCCTAATATCTATAAACCTCATGCCAGTTCTTAAATATGTTTCTTTCCAATCCTTCCAACTCTAGTTGTGGTGTACATTAGCCATGGTTCTCTGTTGCATCGTGGGCTGCAAATCCAGTAGCAGTACTCCTGTCGGTCGTGCTTTTAACAAGCAAGCGAGCTCTAATCGTCGAATTAGCTTTCACAAGTTTCCTTTGACTCAGAAGGTCGATCTCAAGCGATGGATGTCCGCGGTTGCCCGGCGCAATTTCAAACCCACAGAGCACACACGCATCTGCTCTCTTCATTTTCGTCCTCGGGATTTCGTCCCAGTGTTGAAACCACGGTCTTCTATTCAAGTATCTGACAAAGATACCAACCAGCTTACAACTTCTTGGACCGGTGGTAGACGTCGGGCTCTATGCAAAGACGCTATCCCATCACTGTCACTCCCAACCACTATTGGTGGGCGCTTGGTGTCCTCAATTGGGGCGCTAACGCCTAATTCTCAAAATCAAACGGCGTTGCTTCATAAAGGCATAGAGAAGGAGTTACTTGGTCAGTCTGATTTCAATGAGTCCAATGCAGAATTACCTGATAAAGACAAGTTAGTCGATATAACGCACCAGCAACCTAAACTTTCTGATTTTCCATCAACAGTGATAAACAACTCTACTAAAAATGCTCTTCATAATTCAACTTCTATTCTATCAGGTACGTCTTTTGTAAAGTGCCTATACCTTTAACTATTTTACTTTTTTAAGTGTATATAAAATTGTTAAAGTATACAATTTATATGAATACATTTTCAGAACTTTATAAAATGTAAATGATACTAGAATCGTAAAACTTGTGAATATGCTATTCTTATACTTAGTCCAATTCAATTATAAATCATTATTCAGTAACTTATTAAAGATAAACCGAGAAAGTTAAACTGGTAGATTACACTGCTATATATAGATAACAGATATACAGTGTAGTTAAAAACATTTAAGTGTACACTAACAAAAATAAAAAAATATGACACTTAGAAAATAAACATTCATATAAACAAAACACACCTATAAAATACTATAAATAAATAAATAAAAATAATACTATAAGACATAGATTTTATACACATACCATCTAAACAAACGTTTTAACAACTAATGCTGTCATTAACAGTCACATACGTTATATAGATCCATCGTACTAGTAGAAACGTCTGAAGCACCGTTATAGTAGTCTGAGCAACATTGATTATGCCGTTTTTCTTCTTTCTCATTCATAGTAGGATTTTTCTACTAGAAACATTATGAGAAATGAATTATAATTTTAATATTTAAATGAATAAACAATATTTTAAATTATATTAATAGAGTTCAAAATATATTTTTTACTTTTTTTGTCAGCTCCATCAGGCATTATTAGATATTCCAAACTCCAGTCTGGCTGTGACAATATCCTACAAGTTCTAGTTAAAACATCCTCTGGTGTTGTTCTCCGAGGTCAAGCTCACGAGGTAAGTGAACTTTATTTATCGTCATATTAAATTCGTTAGCATTAAATACATTTCAATCCTATAAATGTTATTTAAAGATAACGTCTATTATATTATTTCTCTATACCGATATCTATGTATGTTTTGTATTTTTAAATTATTCTAAGTAATGCAGGTCAATATATGAATATGAATTAGGTCTAACCATATACATATACTTGACTCAGAACCTATGATTATTTTAAGATTTCTTAAATGCTATTTCTAGTATTTTCTTATATAATATTTCAATGTATGTATATGTAGATTATGTACATATTATGATATTTGTTATAATACTATAAGACTATACTATTATATGACTAGCTTTTAAATTAATTCAATTGATAATTATTTATACATCATAGAAATCTTAATTTCAAATTTTTATTTAAAATAAGCATAAAGACCTGCCTCTTGCAAAAATTATTAGAAAGAAGTTACATCTTAGTAAAAATCAACCAGTTCTACATATATTGTATATTATCTTGTGATGTATGCTATGTCCTTTAAAAAATCATTATGCACTTATTCAAACATCGTTTTTGATGTTACAAACATGTTATGTAGCATATCTAATAAATGTTCAGCAACACATCTACACAAGGCATTTAAATCACGTTTGCATTATTTTTTAGTTGTTTATATGTTTTGTTTCATAATTATTATTATAAGCTTTCATTTATTAAATATTTGTTATTATTGTTGATGTTTATTGTCTCAATCTGTGGTTATATATAGATGGTAGCAATCATGATTACATTTAGTATATTTTCACAAAGTAGTAAATAAAAATGGACCATCTTCGCAAAATTTAGGTTTTAACCATGATATCCTATTGCGTCTTAATTTTACTTTTTTATTTAATGGTAACCTTGTATTTTCCATTGTCGATAATCTACAACGTAATAAATTCACAATCAATATGAGGTAAAGCTCTATGCATTATAACTCTATGATAGAAGCGATAAATAAACGATTGTTTAATTTTTCCTATAGTTTATAGACGATAAGACAGTGGCGATAGCTTAGGAGGCTCATCTCAGTTGACGTGGTTTCGTTGCACAATATTTTTTAGCTATAAAGGAGACACTGCATTTAAAAGGTTTTTGTATATGGTTTTATTGTACAAAAATTTCATCTATAGACAAACCAGGATGTTTTGTTAGCTTGAGAAACTGGGTATATAGTATTAATATGTATGCTTATAAGCGTATATGTGTATAAGCCAACCTTTTAGTGTTGATTTTTGACGGCAGATATAGCTTATGCATCCGACATACTTTTCAGCCTGTATATCTTTATTAAATTGTATTATAAAACATAGAAAAGTAAAATAAGCTGTATACCGAGTCGTTTTTGTTTAAATGTCTGTAATATGTAAATACATATATAACATTAAATTTACAGCAAAGGAAAAAGTAGCTATGTTTACGAATAAACGAAAATAAACCCGAGGTATTTACTCGTCCTTGTCGTCGCTGTTGTCTGTATTATCTGGCCTTAAGTCACCTAACTAAGTAAAATAGACTTTTATGCATTTACATAATATATGTAAAGTTGGGTGCACGACTTATACACCGGTAAATACGATACTCTTATACTGAAAAGTAATACATAATAATAATAATAGGTTTAATTATTTATCCTATTACATTGATACTCGAAGTAGGTCGGTAATGTTGATTTTTAAAAAGTATATTATATTACAGTAAATTTCAACTTAGTAACTACATACAGAATCTAAAACTAGACTTCTTTACAGTTTATTGTTGGTGTGTTGTTTAGTTAAACTACACTTATTATTAATTACTATAAATTCTGTAAACTTTTTGAGCTTGTGTTGTATTTGTTGTGTTGTTGTAAACATTAAAATACAGATATTTTAAACTAGATTTGGATCATACCGATGTGCAACAGATTGTATACGCAGCTATAGTTATAGGATACATGCAGTGTTATCTTAAATTAGTGTTAATTTTTTATTATTGTGTTATGTGCGGTCACTGGAAACTAATTAAGATACGTGACATTGATCTTACAGCAAATTAGAAAAAGTTCAGTTAAAATTTTATTAATACTTTATCCCAAAGAAAAATATAAAGTAGTTACTCAATGTTTGAAAATACCCACATACTGAGGATACGATTTGGAGATATTTTAATCTTATTATATAGTGTTATTACACTATGAATAAGATTATTTTTATAAATAAAATTAATTAGTTACTACTTAGAATTATAGTTCGACTACCATTTATGAATTAAGTAAATTTTTTTAATGCACGTAGTGATCAGTTTTGGGCAATCGATATTTGTTATTGTCAATATTACGCTATTGTAAAACAATCGTCAAAACAAAATTAAGTAATTGCATTGAATTTATTATCTAAGTAATAATGGAGATGGTAGAGGAGGTATTGCATTATTGAACCCAGTGTAAAAATATCCTATCAATTCTTGGACAGTATATTTTTCTTCAACTAACAAAGGTTAATTATCAATTACTAGTTATATATAATCTAACTTGAATGTAGTGAAAGTAAGTAAATTTAAACCGGCGCTATTTTAGTTGTTTATTCGAAAGTATATAAATGTTTATAAATCAGGGTAAATTTAGCTAAAATAGTGAACTATGTGTGTAGTATAGGAAGATGGGACATGTCTATAGTGAATTATAAGGTTTCACACTGGTTAAGAGATTTTCTCGATAGTGGGTAAAAATTTTCCTATTTCAATTCCAATATTAGAAAAATATGCTTCTTTATTTTTGCAATTACTCGATGACCATAAGACATAAAATATATTTAATTTGCTAGAAGGAAGACGTTTTGATAGTTTCAGCATGCTATCTATCTAAGTAGTATGGTAAACGTTTTTGGGGTATATGTTATATGGATTACCGGTTTTCACAGGGAGTAGGGTTTTCGGTTACATAATTAGCGTTTCGTTAGTTTTTCGTTGTGTTATTTTATCTTAATGCTCGTAAATTGTAAGTCAAGTGTTATACGTCGTTTGTTTAACAATTATTAAATTAATTCTTTTATAAAGTAATAAAATAAGGTTTGCTAAAAATTCTTACAATTTGCATGATCTATTGTCTGTTTTGGCACACAGTAATATTTTAAACAATTTATGTGAAAAATTGTGAAAGCTTTGAATGTAAAGCCTAGATGTAACAATTTTTGTGTGTTAAAATTTGTTATTTTGAAGCTTTTATTTTATTAGTTGAATTGGTGTACTTAACATTTTCAAACATACCTAAAAACAATCAAAACACCTTCTTTTTAGCAAACTAAATATATTTATAGGTTACTGATTAATTGATAGGTTAATCAAGCAGTTGTAAGAATAAAAAAAACATGTAGATTTAATTACGCAGTTTAACGCTGTTTTATTTATATAGCAGGTTTTGCCTTGTGCCATGGAATTCACTTAACGAGTCGGTTAAGATGAACAAATCTATTATAATTATAGTGTTTTTGTGGCTAAAGTGGTGTGTCAATTTTATATTGACAGATGTAATTGTATTTATAATATTGTATATATATTGAAATTAAAACTGAACTGTATTATATAATTGGTGCATATTAATTAAAACTATAAGTATATATTTAGGACGACATTAATTTTTCTTTGAATCTAGTGTTGCATATTTTTTTTATTAAGGATTAAAATGGAAACGATATGAGTTCTATAATTTGACCCATACTTTACTTATAAGTTAAAATGCAGATTTATTAATATTCAATGGGGTTGTTTCAATTCTTGACTGGTAGGGATTAACTATTTTTTGAGGTGCTGATTGTTTATTTTTAATCTTCATTTCCTAATTTGTATAGGGTACAAAGTAATCTTTTTATTGTTTAGTATAATGAAGAATATTTGGTATTAGTTAGACATGTATTGCTTTCATTATTTTCTTTAACATTTTGTAATATAATATTAGTGGGAAAGTTAACAGCTTGTTTAATCAGAATTTTTAGACTACTACATATATTAAATATAATACAGCTGTGGCCAAAATTCACCGGATACCAACAAAATTTCACGTTTTTTAAAGTTTTGTTTTATTTTTATGTTATACTATAGTATATAACTAGTATTGTAAATACATATAAACGATTATAAAATACTTTTTGTTATATATAAATAGTATATACATATATAGCATAATATAACATAACCTCAAATTAAAACTTAAAATAACGTTAACTTTTGTGCGTGTCCGCAAGTGACTTGGCCGCAGCTGTAAATATGTATATGTGTATATTTGTCATGATTACCGCTTTTATTTAGTTAGAACTGCTTCCCTGGATTCAGTAGCATAAAACACAGTTTAATGGGACACACCCCATGATAGTTATGTATATCACACATTTTTCTATAATGTAGATATATGTATTCACACACGTAACTAATATAAATATAATTAAGCAAGTAGATTCAGCTAGGAATCTTTAGAGGTGAAGTTATTAAGTTTGTACATCAACTGCTATTATTAAACTCTATAGTTAATATACAGTAATGTGATTTCATCTTTTCACATATAAGCATAGCTATATGTTTTGCTCACAGGTGCAAATGTAAGTTAAGCATATACATTCTGTGCATTTTAGAAAGGTATCGAAGATTCTATACATGACGCCCAAGGGGGGTTATGCAATTAAATATTGCTTGTAGTTATGTAAAACATTCTAATTTGGTGAAATTTAAGCACGTTAATTAATTTAAAGGACAGTCTCTCTCTGGATGTGTATTCCAGTTGTATTTAATTATTAGAGTTAATGGTTATAAAACTAAAACCGAATGGAATTTTAGCACCTAATTTTCCAATGCTATATATAGCTGCTACAGTACATGCACTTTGTATTCTTTATGCATACCTCGACAACGCTATAGTGTATTTCACAAATTTCCCCTCCCCTCCCTCCAAACGTATCGTCACAGGAAGAAGTCCTTCAAGAGCCTACAGTAGTTTCCGCTCGTCTTGAACTTCCAAATGGGGAGGAGATTGTCCGTCTTGTTCGAGGCAAGGACTGCACTCTTGGTGAGTTGCGTCTATTTTTGGAGGAAAAATTGTGGCATTAAATTAACTTTATTTTAAATACAATAAGTTACACCAAAAGATAATTGTATCGATTATAACATATTGCAATCGTAGTACAACATACAATAATACAACATGCTCTGATGTCGAGATTAATGAATTGATTGCCTCGATGTCTTTGAAAAACACTTTTTTCGCCGACTCTAAATGAATAGTTCAAATTGTACTTTTATCATTGAGTAAAAAATAAAATGGTAAATATTTACGTTTGAAAGTAATAATATCACAGAATATAATAGCCTATAAACAGCCTATAAAAAATAATTACGTGTTTTTTAACATTTATTAATAGTCTATTTAACTCCGGAGAGATATATCCAATTACTACAACGTATTTATCGATCATTAAGTTTAATAATAAAGACACTTAAAACCCCAATTTTACTATGATTACAAGAAATTGATATATTACTGTTATTTTTAGAAATAAAGACGTTATTGTAGCATTTAATAGGGTTACTTACTATTATGTGTGTAAGCGTAATATTATAATAGATTTTTGTAAATTAAATGAAGCATTAAATTGCGACTTTATTATAATGTATCGAAAGATTACAATTAAAATGTTACTTTTTTCAAAAGACCTTTAAGTTTTTATCGAAAAATCATGTGACCATAAAATGAATTATATTGTGTCTAAACAGAAATTTTAGAAACCCATTTGCATGTTACGCTATATACAAAGTACAAAATGAAACATTGGTTGGTAAATTAACGCCAATATATTGTAACATTTTGTGCACTAACACTTCACTGGGTATTTGGATAGCAGTTTTTACTTTTTTTAATGGGAAATATTCTATTTCTTGCAATATGGTTAGAGTGAGACATGACTAACTCAGGTTTGTCTGCCAACATGGGTGTTGTTTTATGTGTGTTTCTAAAATCTGAATGTTTTCTTTGTAACATTTTATTTTGTATATGCACGTATGCACTAAGCCTTTATTATGTATATTATATGCATTTTAATGGAAGCGCTTGTAAAGCGTTGGTGAGCGTTCTGTAGTGATTCATTCATAATATGCAAAGGTAGAATTTGCGTATATTATACAAAGTGAAATGCTAAAATCTATATTAGGTAATATATATATCGTATATTTTATACATTATGCCATTACTATGTTATCTTTCCGATTGATTAACCTTGGTAAATTAGTATTTTCATACATTGAGATGATCATAAAATAAAATGCATTTAATTTTACTAAAAGTACGAATACAGGTTACATCTGTACCCTTAGTTTATTAACAATGCTAAACTGTACATTGATGTAATTGAACACTTTATAGTAGTGTGTAATAATATAATAGATCCAGGGCTTTATAAAAAGCAGTATAATATTATGATAAAACTATCTGAAAAGTTAAATGGTATACACCGATAAATTGGTTGAACTTTTATTGGTGCGTATCCTAATTTGCGCTCAAAAACCTATTTTAATGTTACGAATGTACAGTACAGTACTTGTAACATATTCTATCCTAACTACACACGCTAAGTTTGCCTCCAATAATTAGGTAACAAATTTGTTCTATTAAATCATCTGCGCTTTGTGTGATTTTGCACTGATCTTTTTATTGTGACTACTTACTAAATTTCTATTGCTTAATAATAATATAAATAATGTAAAACTAAATGATTTCCTCTTTAGTAAACTTGTGATATAATATATATATCACTTATTAAATTAATTTGTTTATAAGTCTGTTTTAGTTAATATTTCTGTGTGTCGCTTTCTATGTAAGTACTTATTATTATTAGTAAAGTACTTAGCACTATTCCTGGAATTGGCGAAGGCTAGACTGTCTTACATATACGTGGATAGTAAGACCCCGCGTACAGTTGACACATACTATGTGTCGATCTATGGAACAGTAAAACTTATTACTATTCAATAAAGTTGATAGTGTATTTTCTCAGAAATAAAGGTAGCTTAGCTTGTGATCAGGTTCTATAACGTAGTAGTAGTCTATAGGTACTTAGAAACCGATGTTTGGAGAATATAATATTATCCATATTATGTGAGTGAGTTCATTCTTGTATAATATGAATAGAATAGGTTCCTGATTTACCTGATTTCTATTTTAATTTAATTTCTATTTACATTTAATACACCTAATTTGCGTTAGTTTATTTTATTAAAATGGTGCAACTTTAATTCCATTTAATGCATTACACAATACGTCCCGAATTTCTCATATTAACAAGAAGGCATGTTCTTTCTTGACTTTTAACATAGCAAATAGCAATGTATTTTACAACAATATTTTATGATTATAAAGGTTAGATGAAACAAATACTATCATAGATATTATTTTTATATAGTATGCTACAGCTTTCTTATCTCTCTATTATTTAACATTGTGTGAATAACTACATTTATCTCAATTTGTAAATTAACCAATCTGTATATTTACCTTATTTACCAATATACAATTTAAATAGTGCCATATAACCACGATTTTATTTTACTATATATTATGTATTATACATATTCAGTTAAATTTTAATAGCAATAACCGGAATTATATATATTATATACAACTATTGTAGCAAACATGGTATATTGTGGTACAGTTTTCCCCTTCAATCTTCATTGTTTACCTACAAAACATTTAGTTGTTCTTATTCAACTATTGTTTCCTTGTTATACACATTATTAGTATAGTTACAAAAATGTCTACCCAGATCCAAACATATTTAACTAGTAGCAATGTGTAGCATAGTAGGTAGTATTGTGTGTTACTAAGGTTTAACGTATTATGTGTGTATCTTGACATATAATTATGTTGCAAAAATACTATAGCGACGAACTGTTGGTAGATATCTATAGATGAGCAGATATAAAAAATATATAATTAAGTATTTTTGTGATTATTGCATTATCAGGGAAGGAAATACCTAATATATAATTATAGTTTGCAAAATTATGTCGTTGAAAATATTCAATTATATCTTTTATTTCATAATCTAACACGTCCTGACCACCAAGTGATTTCCTGTCATTTTAATTAAATAAATTAGTTCGTTCAGTTTCTTTATCTGTGCATTATTACTCGAAATGCGATATTTATATATTTTTTGAATACTATTATTTCTCGATTGCTTAAACTAAAACATAGGTGATCATGAAACTAGAGTGGGGCTAGTTGTCTATTTACGACAATTGCCCTAAAAATAAGGCAATATTATTGTTTTTCCTTATTTCAGACAATATTTCATGATGTATCTAAAGTAACACTTGAGTCTTGATTTCGCATAAAGCCATTATTTGCCAATATCATAATATGTTAAGTTATATAATTCACTTCCTATGCCTATTGACTTACGCTGTTTACAATACTTAAAATAAGGTTTTACCTATCTACTGCCGTATATTTGTACATAACTGTTAGAAGCATTATAGAAACATTATTTAGTGAGTCATCTAATTTAATTTTGTATTGTTTCTAATAGTTAATGTCATCTCGCGGAGCTAACAGACTTAAAACATTTACCTATAATATGCATGCTCTGTATTACATAAACATGGCTTAATACACATATGCCTGCATAAATTGAAAATGATGGAAATAATTGTTCATACTATACTCTTTATTCCATACACACATAAAAGTAATGAAATATTTTAACGTATATCTTAGTTTGCAATTTACTTATTTACGCTATAATGATATAAATAAAAAAAAGGGTGAAATGACATAGAATTAAAGAATGCTTTTAGTCGTATAATATATACAGGGTTGGGCAAAATTTACCATACTATTGAATACATCAGAAAATTGTAAATTAATTGCAAAATGTACGCAGAAGTGTTGTAAATCGCTACCAAAGGTGTTTCAATGCAGATGGACAACAATTTGAGTATTTAAAAGGATATACATGTGTGTTACATTACTTTTGCAATTACAAATACTCCTTTGGATAACTTTTAAGATTTAATTTTCTGATGTATTTAATAGTATGGTAACTTTTGCCCCACCTTGTATTATGTAGATATGAAGTTATTGTTACATAAATTGCTTAGATGTACCCAAATTGAATAAATATTTTTAGCAAATGTTAAACGACTTCCATTTCTTCCACATAATGTATATTTAATTAAGATACATTATATTGTTCTATGCTTTGTTGAGACAATGCTATAATCCCTTCTTCAGGTTTAATAAATATAAAACTTGCGGATAATATAATCTAACATAATAATATATATATATTATAATAATAATTATATAATATCATGACAGTCTAAAAATACAGAATATGAATTTGACAGAGATAGAGAACAATAACTTGCTAAAAACGCAAAGAAGGACAAACACCGTTATTAGTAAGGGTTCTATTCAAGGAAGGATTATTTGGCTTAATTAGAATAGCTTTCTTGATCATAATACGAAGGTCCAATGAGCCTATGCTAATATTTAAAGAAATCACGAGAGAAAATATGTTTGCAAGAAAACACTGTTTCTTCAATGATTACTTTAAAATAATTGAGGTAAGCTTATCGGACTTGAATATTATAAGTAAGGAAGCTATTCTAATTAAAACACATATAATCTTCATTTAAATATCATTCTTACTAATAACAATGCTCCCCTTTTTCTTAGCATTATTTGCTTCTATAAGTTCCTTCGATCTCTGTCATTCCTCTGTGTGTGTGTTTTCTTAGTCTGTCATGCTACTTAACCTCACTTGTAGGTATTTTGTTTTGTTTAATTTATTATTCTAAAATTTATTTCCAATAAGTTACCCTTTGATCATAATTAAATAAACGAAAAAGCCATTTCCGAGTAACATAATTTATTACGTGACATGTTTCGAACATATTATGGTTCATTATAAAGCTACAAGTGAGTGTGTCAAATAAAAATATATTGGTTAAATAGTACTCGAGGCAAGAAAAGAAGAAAGCACCAATAAGCACCTGTCTCTCTCTCTTTCCTAATTTCTGATTGGTGCTTTCTTCTTTTCTTGTCT
>JAYRBW010148877.1:0-14487 GCA_036023295.1 Invenusta paracnida | reverse complement strand
ACTAATAAAATTACTCGCCGCACATTGCTTATAAAATGTTAAAGTTTGTCATTTCGATGAAACACAAGTTGGTCATTTCCTAGCTCTACTGCCATTGGATAAATGATACGTAAGAGCTTTAGAGGGAAAGTATGCAGCTGACAGAAAAGAAGGTGCAATGAGAGAAATGAACAGAGCAGCTCATTTACTGTTGATAATGAACTAAATAGTAGTAGGATATCAACCTATTTTGTTTACCTGCACTCCTGCACTCTCCCTAATTATGTGAGCTACTGGATTCACTTAGTTGCATTCTTTCTTTATGTATTTGCTCTACTGCACTTTCACTAGCACTGAATCAACAAAAATTTGATGCTAAATATATTTCAAAATGGTACCCAAAACAAAATCAAATGATTGTACAATTGATATTGTTTTAAATCTTCTCATTAAAAGAAATAATAAAATGTATTAAATTATAATTTTAAATATATTTTACTGTGATGTTTCTTTCCGACGGGGGTGTATATGTTGAAAATTTCGACATATACAAATATCTTATATATTTAAAATTTGATTTTTAAAAATATATTTTATATTGCAAACATTAAATTTAACATAAAAATTGAGGAAATAATATATTAAACTAACTTATTTTATACATATAAAAATATATTATTTATTAAAATTAAAATTTCAAAAATACAAAAAAACAAGGTCATTCATGAATTGATGATGATGATAATTTATATAAACTAATTATATTTTTTATATAATTAGATTAAATATCTTATACTGTCTATTGTAATATTAATATAATTGCTTTTTGTTATTTGCTAATTTACTCAATTACATGCACTAAACCCCACTCTAATGTTATATAATTCAATTAATTAATATAATACATGACTTTAATTGTACAATTTATCCATATTTCAATATATAGCTATAGTATTACATATATAAGAACATTTTTATAAGTATTTATTATTTTATAAAATATATAATAATTACATTTACACTGGTACCCTGCTTATCATATTAATGCCATAAAATAAGCACTGCAAAATACTTACAATATCAACAATGATAAATTTTAATGACAGTATTTTTAAATATAGTTATAAAATATGTAATACAATTTTTTTACTTCTATTAAATATTAGAAATCATATTATAAAATTATTTAAAATTGTTTATCTTTACTTTAACCTAAAATATTAGTAATGCAATAATAAGATAAAATATAATAGAAATCGTTTATAATGACACTTGAAATTTGTCCCTGCAGAATTCTTACGTATTTTATAGAAACAAGATTATATAAACTGATTTAATTTATAATGATAGTTTGCCTAAATCAACACATTCATTGTTCCCCTTGAAAATTAAATTGTCTTTAAAGACAACCTATGTTGGAAAATGTTAAATACTTACTGCAGTATACTGATGGTATTAATTTTATTATGCTATTTTGCCTTGTTGGGGCAACATTAGTAAATCGCTCCTTTCCTTATTAAAGAAGAAATAGTCTTCAATATTTGATTATTTTAAAAACTGTAGATAAACAATATTATCCATTTTTTACATGTATTAAAATTTTTTATTATAATGAAAATAAAATTGATTATAAAACTATATCTTTTTCATTTACATATATGATCATATCTGTTCATATATAATCTCCACTAAAAACATCCCTGCTATTATTTGTTGATTGTAAACTGTAAAGTAACATTATGTAAGGAAGTTATCAAATTTGTCTATAACAATGTCAGTACATCTTTTAACCATGTCCTTTGGAGTGTTGTTATAGTCAAATTCAACTTTATATAATTCTTAAAGAAATGCTTGACACAGTGTATAATATTTTTATTCTTGTGAAATACTCTTTTTAGAGGCATAATATGGGGAGGCCAATAAAAGATATCTCACCTGACACTCATGATTTTGGTTTTAAAATTGATAGATGTGAGAACTTATATTATTCTTGACAACAAATGAACACTTTAATTTCTGTATTGGCATTATGCAGCTATGGTGTCTCTTTGTGTCAAATATACCTGAATGTCAATATCTATCACTATTAATGTTTTATAAAAAAATTATTTAATTATATGTCACAAACAAAATCTTCAAAAAAATTTCTTTTATTTCATTTAATAATTTGAAATTATTACTTTGGATGTTTTTTGTGCTTGTTAGGCAGCTAAAACACCATAAAATGTAACATGATTTTAATTTAAAAATGGAATTATATAAATAATAGTCTATTAATTGTTTTCATAGAAATGAGGAAGTTATAAATGAATCAAATAGTAGTTCAATTATTGTTTAAATAAATTATTTACTATAAAATATATTTCAATTATTTTGAAAACATGTTTAACAAAATTCTGAATTAAATACTGATTAAGTTGATAGAATTACTTTCCAATAAAGAAATAACATTTTAAAACTTCTGTGCCACAAATAGTTACATGCAGTTTTAAATATTTAAAGTCTGACATAAAAGTAAGAACCTTACAATGTCATGACAAATCAAATATTATAAATTATCTTAATAATACTATTCAAATATATTTAGCTTTTATTCTGTATTGTAGTATAATTATTATAATATCCTATTTTGTTTTTCATATCTATTTAATACTAATTTGCTTATTTAATGTAACTCACCAAGACAACACCACAATAAATGTCTTCCCAGTATTCTGAAACCTAAAGAAAGTCCATTTGAAGTTTTATAACTTTTTAATAGAATGAGATAGTTCACAAAATGTTCAAGACAATCATTTTAATCCAAAATATAACATATGAACAATATATATATTTATTAAAAAAACATGAGTTAAATGGACCTTGTGACAATAATTCAAAATTAATCCAATCTCATTTTCTTATATAAATTCAAGTAAATGGAATTAATGTAAATTGTTTCAACATTTATTTCAAAATATATAGTCATTTTATTAAAGCATTGTTATACTAATGTATTTTATTAATACTGATACAAGTACAAGTATTTATATATATATATATCCTAACATTAAAGAGTAATAATCAATATTAATACAAACACATTTATATGAGTCTATTCACTGAAATAAATCATATACCTACTTTTAACATTGATCTAAGGCAGCTTAGTAAAATCTTCGAACCATTTTATACCTTCACTATTGTGCCATATTACTACTATTAAAATAAAGTTGTTTTTTTAATTTTATGAATAATTTAAAGTATAAATATTTCATCTAAAATTGACCTGATCCTTATTTCTTATTCAGTCCTTGTTTCTTTTCTTTTTTTACTATTGTTTCATTGACTTTTATTTTATTTTTAAATATTATATTAAATGTATATATATATATATCTTATTATATTATTTTTTAATTTAGTTAAATAATTGTGGATATATTTGAACAAGTATTATCCATTATATATAGTTAACCAAACATATTAATTTTATGATTTTGAAATGCAAGATCATATGTATAAAAATCATCTATATGTATTAAATAATAATATACACATATAATTTTATCAATTATGGTCATGCTCTGCTATGGATAATTAGGATATTAACTCAAGATTTGTTACGTAATTTTGTTATTTAGGCATATGGCATTGTCTGGAAGGCGGTAGACAAAAGAACAGGAGATATTGTGGCCTTGAAGAAAATATTTGACGCTTTCAGGAACCAGACAGATGCACAGGTATTTTCACTATTTTAGAAATATTTGTCAGATAGGATTTTAAATTTATAGAACCTAGAAAGAGCTTGTTATTTGTAAGCCTTTTTGTTGAATTTTACTTTTATAGTTTTATCCGCAATTGTGAATTATAAATATATTTGTTTTGCTTCTCTTCAGATAAATACTATAAAACAATATCACTTTCATTAAGTAAATATTTAAAACTAAATTCAATAATCTTTTAGGTAGGACTATATAGAAAGATTTGCATAACTGCCAACCTAAATGATATTTTCTTTTTAAGTCTCATACATTTTGTTAGTTTAGATAAATGTTGAAGAATAAAAGCAATTTATTTGTAGTTAACGTGACTACATGTTAATAGTCTACAATTAGAACTTTCCATTCTTTTTATATCCAAACGCGTGCAATCGATGCAATCTGACTCTTTTTAGACAGATTTTTATTTGTCTATTTCTTCACTATCGTTTTTTCCGTGGATAGTTTAAAAGGTTATTTGACATCTTCTTGTTTGTTTTTTGTTGTTTTTTAAAGTAGTTGGTTTCTTTAATATTAATTGATAAATTGTATCTATAAACAAGTTCTATTATAGAACAATACTTTGTTTGAACTTAATCGGCAGTATTTAGGTTTTTAGACAACTATATTTAAGTTAGCCGATTTTAACATATATGTGCTATTACATTTTGAAACGAATTCTGTGGAATTATAAATCCAATTATTTCCCCTCAAAATTACTCTATCCTTGACATTTTTTAGTTGGATCTCTAAAAAAACGTATGCATTTTGTTTATTTTTTTGTTTATTATATAATATTATGGATATAATTAATGCCATTTAACAATATGAAAATAATGTAAATTCAGTCAAACTAATATCCTGCATTATTTATATTTTCTCCATAGCGCACATTTCGTGAGATCGCATTTCTTCAAGAGTTCGCCGACCACCCCAATGTAGTGAAACTTTTGAACGTCATCAAAGCCGATAATGACAAAGATATCTATCTCGTCTTCGAATTTATGGGTAAGCTCATTTAAATGCTTTCTTTATATTGAACCTATTTGATTGACAACATTTGCAGAAACTTTTCAAATTGATCACTGTTAATCTTCTTTTTGTCACGTGGATACATGTAGTTTGAAAGACTCATTTAGAAGCAATATCCTGATCACAATATTTTTTATAAATGTTCTTGTTTAAGCAGAGGTTAATAATATTTCCCTTCTTTGTCTACTATAGACACGGACCTCCACAATGTAATCAAAAAGGGAAATATTCTCAAGGAGGTCCACAAACAGTACATAATCTACCAGCTCTTGAAGGCCACCAAATATCTCCACTCGGGGACAGTCATACATCGAGATCAGAAAGTGAGAGAGTCATGTTGCGGGACTTCTTAAGGAATATTTTTAATTCTTCACTACTTATACTTATTTTTTCTGTCATTTTCTAGGGCTTTAACTGTACATAACATGTTAGGTTAGATAATAAAGATATATAATTTGCTTTAACAGAATTACAAAATATTATTTAAAGTCACTAATAAAATTCAAAGTGACAATATTTATCCCAGACATTTAACTCGATTATTTACATTTTTTAGTAATTTTCAATGTTCAATATTCGGATATGTACATATGTAGGTATATATGACAGTTTTTCAATAAATTGTTCATTAAATTTATTAAAATAATCAAACCAATCAAAAGATTACTACATATTTATATAATTCAATTCTATAATCTAATTTTTAAATTGTTTTGTCGGGTATGAACGCTAAAACTAAATTTCACGTTTACAATATAATTGGTATAAAGAGGCATTCTTAGTATAGCAGTATGACATTTATATACATGTCTGCATCAATATAGTAAAACTATTTTTGAAAATTGTAAACTGCACTATAATTTTCACCATTAAAAATATTAATATTAGTACATAGTACCTATACGTAAACCACAAAGATTATTTACTGATTTCAGGATATAGGTGGATCAATAGATAGCCATCTTGTAGTCTACTATTACAGTGTAATCAGTGCTTATGAAGCATTTCATTTTTGTGTATTATGTATCTTTGTTTCTAGTTTTTACCGTTATAATTATCTTCCATCACTCATCCTTTATCTAAACAACTCGTTGTTCTGTTCTCTTTCTGATTAATCGTTGCCAATTAGTGGGCCACACCTACGTAATATAGACCTATTGTGCAGAACATTTCGATACAGTTACATTTTTACTTATAGTTTTACTGTACAATCTGAGCAATAAAGTAAGGAAACTACAAATATTAAATTCAATCTGGGAATACATATTTTTAAGAAAAATGCTATACATAGTATTCCAGTTAATTTCAATGATTAAAAATATTTTTATATAGCATCCAATGCACTATAATTTGACTCTCATTTTAAAATAAAATCTCTATATACCTAGTAAGTAAAATGTTTTCTATTTTTATAGCATTTATGACAAATAAAATGAATTTCAGTTGCAAAGGGACGTGACAAATAAGTTTACAAACGTTTAGTTATTGTAATTTTGAACACTGTAAAATATATACATGGGTACTTATTTTGGTTTGGTCTACGATTACTGTATTTTGACAAGCTCTTTTAACGCGAAATTGTTTTGGATTATTTCCTTATGTTATTTTAAGTCTAGCAGATTCAGCACGAAACTATATTTTAGTTAAATAAATCATAGTGTCGTCTTAAATGGAGATAATCAACAAGGCTCGTAATCATTTCAACATATTTTAATGGAAATTCTGTGGGAACGAGACAATTTCAAATCATTTTTAAGGCAAATTAGGCAATACATTATATTTATTTAATTAACGCAGTATTATAGAGAGCATATCATGCCATAATCAAAATATTGTTCCGTAGTATAGATTATAATTTCCTAAATGTTGAGATATTTGTTAGATATATTATAACTTTTGTTGACATTCAAAACATATTTATTTGTATTTTATATTTCTGGCCCTAGTTGCTTAATGATTTAAAGCATAGAAAATTCTCAAAACAGCAACTTTAATTTGAGAAATGATTTAGTATTATTGTAGACTGATTGTCAGTCTAGTGTTTTATCTCATTTAAATTTAATTGTAGTTTATTTGTATTAAAACATTCCTGAAAGCATCCAATGAATCTATTGCCTCAACCTAATAACCCCTCGTAGCCCTCCAATGTCCTCCTGGACTCCGAGTGCTTCGTGAAGCTCTGTGATTTCGGCCTGGCTCGTTCCCTCTCCCAAACGGGCGGCACAGGAGATGGGAGCAGCCAAGACCCAGCCCTGACGGAGTACGTGGCCACTCGGTGGTACCGGGCCCCTGAGATCTTGCTGGCCTCACATCGCTACACGGCTGGTGTTGACATGTGGTCAATGGGGTGCATCCTCGCTGAGATGTTGCTGGGGAAACCCCTCTTTCCCGGCTCCTCGACGCTCAATCAGATCGAGCGGATTATGGCGGTCATACCCAAGCCCTCTCGAGAAGGTAGCTAACTTGCTCGGCAGTTTTGCTAATTTATTAGAAGCACCGGGCTTCCGGATTATTCAATATTGGACTCAGTTTTTGTTCTGTCAATATATATATTTTTTATAAATTTCTAGCTAAATCCAATATGACAAACTGCTTCAAAATTCTCGCAAACATCACATTCAATTATTTAACTCAGAAACGCGAGCAAATCTAGTGTGGGAAAACGAGACACGTTGTTTTAAAAGTCTGATAAAATTCGAAATATGACTCCACTTAATCCGAAAAATTGTAGATTGTTTTAATCTCTTTATCAGATAAAACGCCAAATTAATTGGAATTTTGAAAAAACAATAACGGGAATCAAAATTGGCTAAAAATAGAAGTGCTAAATCAATATTACTTATATAGCCTGTGTGTATGTATCTGTAGCAGTCACTTGACTTTTCAAATATGACCTCTGTAAATTAACCATTATCCTTTGGGGTTTAGGAAAGAAATGGTATTCTTCAACATACAGTTAACTTTTTCTAAAAGGTTACGTGCGCGTGCTATATACCGCCCATATATCTTTAGACTAAATTAAACCATAGTTCATTCTTCATACAATCTCATCTGAACCGTATACCCTTTATTGTAAGCTGTTATACACCGGCTATTGTGAAAGTTAGTCTGAAACTAATTGCTATTTTGTATTTTATTATAATATAGAGTACATTGCTTTATGTTAAGTAGTAAAACTGGTACATAACTTAACAAACATCTTGATTATAGTGTAGTCAGTAATAGAAATTATTATGGATAATATCAAGCAAACGGCAGTTTAATTAGTCACGATGGAGAGAATGTCTACTCTAGTATTGCATTTACGGCAGACGGTAATGTTGATGAATAATACTAAACCAATAAACCTATGCTTTGGCTTAATCTTTGCAGATCTACAGAGCATCAAGACGTCCTATGGATCTTCTGTGTTGGACAAAGCGGCTGGCAGGTTTGTTATTGCTCCTCTCTCTCTTCCTTTATATTTTGAATTTACATACACTTTACATTGACCGTTGACGTTCTTGTTATACCTGCAACCTTCATCCACCTATCTACTCAGCCGACTATCCTTGAGTTTTGTTGAAGGAGCAGTGGACTGCCTATATAGCTGGAATAATAGATTACACAGTGTTGCGCAAATCAGTAAGCATACTAAAAGGTTATAGTGAAATGGCTGCTTAGGTCTACTTTATTTTCTTTGTAGCAGGTGCATATTCTCTATTCTTGTTTAAAAGTGAAAAGGAACGGAGAAAATAAGATGGGGTGGGCATTACACTGCTTACTTGAACCTGTTTACTGTTCTAGACTTGTCTAATAAATAGATAGACACTCACATAATATACAAACAGTGACGCAGACCTGAGTTTGAAAGAAATTTGCCTTCAGCTGCTGTCCACACGGGTGCCTATATAGATTGTTTTTGATAAACACGTTAGAATTCACTATTCTAATCTTTATAGTGTGTAATATATCAATATATCATAGTAATACTTATGATGGGACGAATTGTTGTGGAAAGTTACAAATATCAATCGATATTATACTTCTGTGTTCTTCAGTTTTAATTCTTAAAGTTAACTAAAGTTTGGGTACAATTAAAACATATTTGGTAAATCATTTATACTCAGAGAAATTGTTTTTATTTCATTCTTGCAGGATTTATTTTTGCTGCGAACTGAACTATATATTCAACATTATGTATAGTATTGCAGTATAGAATTTTTTATAGTCTACTGTTATAACATTATAATTATGTACAGTAATGGATCAAGACATAAAAATATAAACATGAAAAGTATGCAGTAAAAGACGCTTAGAAAAGTCTAAAATTTCACTTGTGATGTGGTTAGACTCGAAGCACCGACTGTCTGGATGCCATTCTCCTAATCCTTGGTTGGTTTGTTGGAGAGATTGCCAGTTCTTTCCTTACCGTGGAGAGAGTTGGCAATGCGTCGCAATCTCTGACCCGAAGGTGTTGACTTAGACTAGCAGGGACGTGCAACACACGCTCTTATTCATTCGATCATAGTTATACTCGAGGTTTTTCCTTCCGTTCCTTAAGAGATGGCCATTTAAGTTCTGCGATTGGTTCCTAAGGAGGCATTAGAGAGATGTGAGGCAGAGCTATAAGTGTGTTAATAAGCAGCTCACCACCTTTATACGATGGAAATAGCGTGTTGCTTTTAAGTTTGCTTTTAACCTATATGAAAACTCTTTTTCATTATATTAGGGAAGTAAAATAAATTCCATGTAATTTTAAAATGAAATAAAAGTGCTTTAACAAGATAAAATTGGTAGAACATAATTAGTTATTTTTACAAAAGCTTATTATAATAAACCAATAATTTATAGTTTTGCTAAAAGAAAATTAATAATATTTTGCATAAATAAGTAATTATATAATAAGCCTTATATTTCATAACTTCGAAGATTTTAGGTTTTCGAATTTGATGCTCAAAATATTGAAGACAAGTTAAATGAAGAAATGATACATAATCGATATTACTATTGTTTTTATGTTTTCGTGAATTTCAATGTCTCACTAAACTTGACCTGCATTTTCTTCCGACTGCTATATATATAATAACTGAACGTAACCCCACTTTATAGAGGTCCCAAGAAGTCACTAGAAGAAATTCTGCCCAATGCGGACCCAATGGCGATGGACATGATCAAACGACTGCTCCA
The DNA here is from genome assembly GCA_036023295.1 of Invenusta paracnida. NCBI lineage: Eukaryota > Metazoa > Platyhelminthes > Proseriata > Coelogynoporidae > Invenusta > Invenusta paracnida. The sequence continues at coordinate 4,570 of JAYRBW010148877.1, read as the reverse complement.
TTTCAATCCAGACAAGAGGATGACTGCTGATGAGGCTCTCAAACACCCTTACGTGCGCCGGTGAGTGGCGTTCCCGGCACCTGTTGCCAGACAATAAAGTTGTGTAACATTATTATACAGAATGTTGTTAATATCATTCAATTTTTTATAAAGCATTTAAATTATTTAAAAAACTCAATGCTTTGGTCTCCATTATCATTTCATCTATAGAAAGTGTAAGATTGTACGCTAACATTGTATTGCTTATAAAATTGATATCATACTATCATGTATAACTATAAACAACTTTATGGTTCATGAGTCCGTTTATAGAGAGGACATTGAATTTATTTGCATTTGATTACTTGAAAGAGTACATTTTTACGAATAAAAATAATTAATACTTAAAAACTGTTATAAAACTACGTATTAATCTTAATGCAAATGGAATATAAATATGACATTTTATTATATAACCTATGATATATAATAATATCATAATAAAGTGTACAAATATATGACACTTATACACCATGCGCAAGTGTTAATATATTCTCAGGAGAATGTATTTATTATGGATACTGTATCACTCTAACAAGTATACTATGGTATGGTTTAGAATTGTTTTTTAGAAATACTTTTAAAGTAAATATTAAGTTGATATATTGCTTTGTATTATTATAATATATTGTTCCATAATTCGGTATTGTTATCAGTATGGATAGTTGCCTAACACTGTATTATGCTACAAGTATTAAAACTCAATGATGTAACTTAACTCGCTAAAAAGAATATTATAGAAAATTCTGTTTTGACATTCAGGCTAACATTATTTGTCCGTGTCATCACATTAGGTCTCCTATATTTATAGGAAATACATTTAGCCCAAATAAGGGAACAACTTTGTGTTGAAGTAGAAAGAATATCACCAACTTGCGTCATGACACGCACTGACCCCTTTTCTACTCTCTCATGCGTTGGCAGATTCCACAATCCCAATGAAGAGATCTCCATGGATCACGATGTTGTGCCTCCTGTAGATGACGATGTACAGCTCTCCGTCAGTCAGTATCGAGATCGTCTCTATAAGGTCTGTGTGTTTGTGTGTGTGTGTGCTGTAGCTACCATGTTTGGAAGAGAGACATTCTGGTACAAGTTTTTTACTGTCTGTCTAAGAGTTATGAGACTATTTGCCGTTACCATACTGGTTTAATTTACTTTTTATCTATTAGACTTCCCATTTTCAGTGCAATGGAAAATACTACAAATATAGTTTGTAACCAGAGTATCAAAATACATTTAGAGCTGTCCAATTATTCATTTACTCTTTTTATAAATCATAATCATTATTTCCTTATATGATTTCCCCTAACATGTTTCACTCATTGCTACCCTTTAATCTATATTTATTATAACCCATTTTACTATATTATTTTATCCCTAAATCTATTACTGTATATTTTTAGAGTTTTTTTAACTAAATAAACTGTTTTTAACCCACTATCCACAATTTTATCCCCACAATTATCCCCACTTATCCCATTATCCACCTGCTATTTTAATACTACTATGGTATTAATTACTTATATAGTGAAGATTATGCTTTAATCCATTCTTGCTCCTTACTTCACTTATCTAAATATTTTAACTTTTTCTGAATATGTACAATACATATTACTACCAATTTGAGAATTATCTAAACTCATTTCACAATTTTTCTAATTTTCCTTTCTAATTCTGCTCTTGTAAGGAACATTAGGTACCCATTTTACCATAGCAACGCAATTTAACTTTTCCATTTTTCGACAATCAATGTTTAACCATGTAACAGTATTATTTTCACCATTCTGTCTTTTTATGCACTAATTTTATAGAAAATTTAGCATTTTCTAATAATAAGATATTCTTATCACTATTTATTTCTATTTATCCACAAACAATAAGCAATGTAAATTAAAGTTAAAAACATAAATATCATAATATTTCTAAACGATCAATTTCTCTACTTTTTAGATGATTATTCAGAAGAAAGCCCAACGACGCTCTCGTCGCCGTGCCTCCCGAAGCCGATCCTCCGCCCAGTCCGGCGCCTCTTCTGGCGCCTCCGAGTCCCGTTACTCAGCCGCCTCAACAACGCCTGTCAACCCGGCTAGCAGTCAACAGCACCATCGACGTCAGGATACCCGCGGTGGGGGTGCCGCTAGCTCCCTAGACTCAACAGCAACCTCAGAGACCCTCATGACGGGCTACCAATACAACAGGACAGCAGCAGCGGCGGCGGCTGGGGACAGTGGTAGTCATGGAAACTCGCGGTACTCAGCGGCAAACAGTAGTGCGGTGGGTCCGTTCCAACAGATGCGACGATCTATGGACATGGAAAGTACCTCGTCTTCGCTGCACACAAATGGCTCTTCTGGGGTGAGCTTCCTTCTTTTTTCCACGATGTGTCTTTTCCCTTTTCCTCAGTGTCCTCAATGTGGCTTTTATTTTTGTAATCGTTTCATAAATTTCATGTTCCTTAATTATATATTTATTTGTTATCTGTTGTTGCCTTTTTTGATTTTTTTTCGATATTCAGCTTGTTAGCTGGTGACACAAATGGTGATAAAATATTATTACAACATAATTTTAAATTTTAAAATCTGCCTTTTTTAGCCTATATTCAGTTTCTTCAGAAATTAAACTTTGAATCATTATTCCGTTGTTTATTTTAGTAGTAAATTTGTTACTTTTAGTACATGCTTTTTTATTGTGATTGACTAAGATTTTCACAAATAAATTTTCGTGCCTGAATGCATGAACTAAATACTATTAATATTTGAGGACATCCGAATACTGCGAACTATCCACCTTTAAAAACTTTTATAAACGTTCTTCAACATATGTAATATTTACTTTTGTATAAAATGATTTCTTCTTTTTTTGTATTTTTTGAACAATTATTTTACCTATTTACTAGTTTTCATTTATTCATACTAACAATATTTATTTGTTTAACATAATAATGTAATTTTATTATATTTATTTTTTCCTCTACATTATCCTATCTTAATGTATTTTTTTAAGGTCCTTCCGCTTCCAAATATATCGATTCTTAAATTTGCTATTAATGAGCATTATCTAGATATTTATTTTTATGTATATGGATATTTTTACAAACTGTAAATTTCAAATATTTTCAAAAATCGCTGTTTAATAAATAATGTAATTAATGCCTAGTCTATATTCTTTCACTTAAAATACTTTCTATTAAATAATCTAAAAATCTACATTTGCATTATTGATGAAATGAAAAAGTAGCAAAAATTTAGAGTATAATTTCTTCGTCATATTTCCTTTATTTATTTATTATTAATAATAGTAATCAATTAAACTGACCAACGACAAAATAATATTATCTTACTGTTACATTTGGCGTTAGCACGGTTTTGGTTTCATTATAATTTTTCATAAATTAACTCGGCTGTTTAATAATGTTTAATAATTATAGTGTTTGTTAAAATTGTATCTAACTACTTAAACCGTATACCATAACGTGCAAATGAGATTTTAGCGAAATTAAATTTCACAAAAAGAAACCCTAGCCACCCAATTTATTAAAATACACAAAGACAACGAAGAAAAATGAATTATACATAATGACCAAAAAAAGAATCCGTATATATCGATATAATATTGGAAAGCGTTTGGTCAGACCTTCCATCTTCTTTTCCTGGAACTTAATATTTCCTCCTCGCACTCTTTGCATGTTGTGTGTTTTTGCTCCCGCCCCACCATATTTTATCAATCGACATCACCATGGTAACACAGGCAGTAGGAGGGCACCGACGTGTTCCCCCACGTGGCGACCAACCCCCTCCCCGCTCCTATTACCAACATCAGTCAACGCCACCTAGCAACGGTTACCACTCTAGCAGCAATCACCAGTCATACGAGCGTCCGGGAAGTGGGAGCGGGAGCAGGGCGAGCTATAGCAACGACGGTGGTAGTGGTGGAGGGGGAGGGAGAAGAGCGCAACATGTGCGCGCCTCGGAGGACTATCAGACGTACCAGCGGACGAGTATGGACCGCTTCTCACCCTCCTACTATCAACAGCAGCAGAGCAACGTTAGTTCCTCCGGCGTGCTGGCATTTGGTTGAGCCCAATAGTTGAAGCCCACTAGATTATGATTAGAATTAGTTGAGCGCAATAGTTGAAACACGCTTGATTAAGATTAGAATTAGTTGAGCGCAATAGTTGAAACCCGCTTGATTAAGATTAGAATTGGTTGAGCCCAATAGTTGAAACCCGCTTGAATAAGATTAGAATTGGTTGAGCCCAATAGTTGAAATCCGCTTGATTAAGATTAGAATTGGTTGAGCCCAATAGTTGAAACCCGCTTGATTATGATTAGAATTTGTTGAGTCCAATAGTTGAAACCCGCTAGATTATGATTAGAATTGATTAAGCCCAATAGTTTAAACCCACTAGATTATGATTAGAATTGGTTGAGCCCAATAGTTGAAACCCGCTAGATTATGATTAGAATTTGTTGAGTCCAATAGTTGAAACCCGCTAGATTATGATTAGAATTGATTAAGCCCAATAGTT
>JAYRBW010148866.1:0-14488 GCA_036023295.1 Invenusta paracnida | reverse complement strand
CCTAGTCAATATATTTTATAATTTAAAGCCTGATGGGCCCCAATCAATATATTTTATAATCGCCTTATGGGCCCCACAAAATTTCTGGTGGAGCCCAAACGGGGATAATATTCTTATTATATATGTTAAAGCAACTACTAAAAATTGGAGAAGTGCAATTTCAATTTTAGAAACTTATTTAATATGAAAGCACTTGTATACAATTACGACCTATAAAGTCCAGGCATTTTGTTTCAGAACCTCACACTAATTACAAAATAAGAAAACGCAACAGATTTTGTTTCTTGAATATGTTTTGAATAACAGAAAAAGTTTCAAGAAATCCTCCTGGGGAATATCTAAAATAAAAAAAGGTTATGGCTACCAGGAGTAACAATAGTCCTCTTTTGAGATCTAGATGTGTCTATATCTCCTAATCTATGTGATTTTAGACATATAAATATATTATAAGCAGATAGGAACATGGTATTAAAGTACTATAGAAAAACACACTTTCAACATAATTTGAGATCTGGATATGACGTCAAGTTTTTAAATTCAAATTAGTCACCATTTCATATAAAAATATGGTCATAATTTTTAAACCTCTCAAATACAATCAATAATTTTGAAATATATAAATCTCGAAAAATGACATCATATTACTGCCCCTATAATGATAATACAAAAAGTACATATATAAAATGTATTAGTGGCTTAAGTACCTATAGGTACTCATGCTGATTCAAATTATCCATGATAATTCAATATTCCTTTAATAACAATTACTTGCTACTAATTCAAACTTTTATCTTATTAAGCATTTTTGACTTAGCATAATGAAGTCAAAAAATGTATAACGTGATAAAGCTGTACATTTTTTATAAAATGGAGCAATTTTCATCTTGTAAACATATTTATATTGTTACATATTTTGTGTTTTTCAGATCTGAAATATAGTTGCAACTTATTTATTTATTATTTGTATAGCTAAGATATTATAGATCTAGCTTTAAATTGTGAATTAAGCAGGTATATTCGAAAAGAAATATTAATTACTGTTCTTTCGAATTTAATTTTCGCCAAACTTAAAAACTTTACTTCATCATAAAGTGAAAAGGTATAAGGAGATTAATGACAAAATATCTGACTATAAATAATCATGGAAAACAAATATTTTGATTGTTTGAATAAATTTAAGTTTTATTCGATGTTAGTTTTCTCTCTATTGATTGATTACAATTATTACATAAGATTATATATATATAAATATAAATTTCATTAAATAACATAATTTATAAAACAAGCAATAGTTATACTCTTCATATATGATCCGTTTTTATCATTAAAGATATTTGTCTTAGTTTTAATAAACATAGATTGGTTATATAAACAAAATGGCGTAACAATTTGAAGAAGTAAGATTATGGTCAAAAATAGAGATCCTTTCTACATTTTTAAATATCACAATAAAAAAGACTGGTAAAAAATAATATTTTCGATCTATAATAATATAGGTAAATGAAATACTGTATGTATGTATATGTAAATGAAATAATGTATTTTTTTGGAATACTATTTGTTGACCACAATCGATAATGTACAATATTTTCAGTTTAATTAATTTGATCAATTTCTATGGTTTTATACACCAACTATCAAAATATACACATTTTAATTTATGTATATTGTATATATATATATATAATACATATCGATGCATATATTTTTAGCTGCTGAGTATTTAGCGATTGAATAGTTTGAGTTTGGTTTTATCTCAATCGTAAAGCTATGGAAATATCATTAAAGCGCTAAATGTTTCATTTAGTTTTCTTTAACTGTTCTCAATATAAAATGTTATATTTTGGAAGGCAGTGTTATCAAATACTACAGCAATGGTTGGATAAACTATTTGGTGATGCTGCATAGCCTACAGATAAAAATAATCCGATTCAAAATGATATTCACTTATAAGTAATTAATAGTATAGACATATTGATTTATTTCATTTTAATAATTGCATTTAGACTCATGGTAGTTCAAATCATATCCTTATAAATTATAATGCGTGGCTGTTTCAAGAAGTACTAGGTTTATTAAAATAGCCCAGAACGTATTGCGTCACTTCTATTATTCCCTTAAAGTTATTGTCGCTTCAATTAATATATTACCTATAATACTATTGCGTCAACATAGAGATTTATGTTCAGTGGGCATTTTTTGTGATATTTAGCTTTTGATATAGATGATATATACTTTTTATATTAATATTTCTTGAATAATTTAAACTTAATTTATTTTATTAATTAATCAGTCTTATATGTATATTACTTAGTAGAAAAATAAATTTGATTAGGAGCTCTTTTAGACTTTTAAATTATTTTCATAATGTACAATTATTGTAAAAATGTATACCTGCGTAGACTTCTTTAGTTTACACTGAAAATTGGATACCTTCAGTAAAATATCCATGCAAATTAGCTATATGAGAAAAGTATATTTTCGTATTAAACATATTTATATAAACTATATATAAAGTAAGAACTATCATATACTATAGTTACAATAATTTTAACAAAAATTATGTAGGCTTGTTTTAAATAGTTTCAAATTTATACAATCAATTAAATATATTCTTATAACATACTATTGAACAGTAATATACCGGAAAAAGTTCAATCTTTTAAAGATTATTTAGTTTTGAAATTATAGTTATTCACTATTTTGTCTATAGTTAAATATAGTATATTAGATTAAACAAAAACAAATTCTAAATCATACAATTTATAAATTATAAATTAAAATGTAGTATTTATTTCTTTATCGACTAATTTATTTTTAAGTATTAGAAAACAGGGCATTGGGGTATTTAGCTGTTTAAATTTATAAACTGTGTTTTACTCAGATATTTCAATAAATATTTATCAAAGCGAAATTGATATATTACAATTACGTACTCTAAACTATAATATAATTATACATATGTAAAGTAAATTATTTATTTTCTTAACCCTATCCAAGTTGGCTAAGTAGCCCTTCCCTCTTGAACTTCTTAGTAGTTTTGAAACTTGGTATGTAGTTGATCTAAGATTTTAATAACATGTTCATCGAAAAATAGTGAATTATTAGATAGATCAATAGTTATGTATATAGATAGATGGGTAGATAGTAGATATATATAGAATATATCTATTCGTTGTATGTTGTATATTTTTACTATTCATGATTCCCAGTCTAAAAAGTATACGCTTTATTATATTTATTATATAGATATATATGTATTAAATATATAGATTTTAAGAAATAGATAACATTTTTAAATGTTATTTAATATAATTCCTTAAATTAATTTTTTTTAGTATATACCAAAAGAAAACATTTTGTTTTTACGATATATTATGTAACAATTTATTTGTTGCTATAAAACCAATCAGTACACCTACCAAGATTTAAAAAAATCATCGATTTCGAAAGAGATAGGTCAGTATTTTTTTAAATAATTGTATTACTTGTTTTTCAAAAAGAGAGCGTTTTTAGGGCATGGTCGCGTGACCAACAGGATGCACAACAGTGAATAATTGGGCTAACAACCGTAAAATATTATTAAAAAAATTATTGGTAGCTTATATCGTTTTAATTATTAATTATCACATCCATCCATCGCTTAAATCACATAACAAATGCTGTAAGATTTGGGTTGTGATAGTTATGTGTATTTTTAATTACACTAGGCCAAGGATGCCTATATAGTAATAGTGATTATATAGGTATCCTTGACAGGACAAAACCATGTAAATCTATCAAAACTCTAGTAGTTTCAAGGAAATTTTTTATTGCAAATGTCTTAAAGTTGTTTTCAAATAACCCAGTAACTAGCCCATTATATGGAATCAGCATTAAATCACATCACAAAATCATTTTTTCTTTTTATGTTAGAGAATCCTAATTTACTTAGCTCGCAATATTCCTTTTATTATTTGGTTCGAATTACCTTAGAATGTTGAAACAATTAGTATTTTATTTCCCAATATACCAGTAGAAATTGCATTCGAATTATCATATCACTTCACTTATAACTTTATTAACATACTTTATTTAATTAACAAAAACTTTTTCATATTCTAAAATATTTTATTTGTGTAGGTATTTAATTATCTTATATTTCATCCTGTATTATAGGATTTAATTTCACTCGTTACTGTGAGTAGTATATATAATTAAAACACAAAAACATATTATTAATTATAAAAATTACCTTTAATTTTGATAGAATAAAGAAAAGAGAGATATTAAATGGAAGATTATATATTTAACACTACCGTTGTGTTTGAACTTCTTTTAATTCAGTAATATTTTTAATATACCTAAATTAAATAATATAAAACCTGCTGAAATTAGAATTTATGTTTTTAATTGTATTATTTATCTTCCTAATGAACACCACAACTCTAACGAACAGTGACCCCTTCAACTCTTTACAAAATATATACAAATTTATAAGTTTGAACATGTAATATATAGAATCATTGCTGATTTTAATTTTCATTGCTATTATGATAAAGATTGAATTACATATTATATCATTTGTTTCAATTATGAAATATTATATTTATTGATCATTCAAAATATAATTATTTAATTATATAATTCGGTTTCAAGTAGAGAAACAGTCATTAACATTAATAAAACAGTTTTTCTAATGTTTTACTGCATATAAAATATTTGTTAGATATACATTTATAATTTTGGAATTTTGAATTCATTTAATAAATGCGAAAGTTCATATTATGAGAGTATTACTGTCCATATTATTGTAATATCTACGAATATCATCACACACTACACAAATTATAAATTTTCGTCTTGGTATAACCGTATTTCCTTATTTACCCATAACATAGACACACTTATTTAACGCTTGTGTATTTTACCCATACATATTGTTTTGATATTGAAATATCAGTATGCTTACAGCATCACTTTATTTGTAGTAAATGTGATATATTTATTTGAATTTAACTATTATAGCTTAAATAAATTTAGCATATTTCATTCAATGGATTAACTATTTTCAAAAACATCTAAAATCATTGACAGTAAATCGTAATCGCATAAAGGTGAAATTTGAGTATACATATAAATTGAGAATAGCAATTATGTAAAATGTTGTTTGGCTTATATATATATATCCATATATATATATATCCAATATCCAAATAATGTTTCATAACCGTAATAAACTATATTAGTTTATTACGGTTTTCATTTTTTAAATTCTACATAATAATATCTATTTATATATGTATCTGTATTATATTTAATATATTAATTATTCAGTTTTTTATTTATGAAATATAATGCACATAATATATAGATATTATTAAATAAAATTAAAAATAAAATGCAAAATTAGATTATAAATAAATGTTATCTTAAATCAGTATTAAACAGTAAATACGTTTTCTACTCCTTTTCAAAAATCAATTATCTTTTTGTTTTTCTCTGAAAATTGTCTAAGGAAATTTAACTTAGTTTACCATTTTAAACGAATAGCAGAGATATTTGTTTTATTTAAAAAATCATATAAACATATCTTATCTGATGAATTTTGCCAATCGACTCATATGCAAATGATAGACGTGTTTCGCTCTGTATGGATGCTATTAGTGACATTCAGATGACAACCGTTTGACACCGGTTGATCCAGCTGTTTAGTTGATCTTCGGGATCTGTACTCGCAGGTTATCTGAGTCAATAGGGACATATAATGTCATGGCTAAATATTTTTCGTTATGTCTACATACATGTATATTCATTGATTTCTATGACTAATAGAAATAAAGCCAAATATGTCAAATAATTAATTATAGATCCGCTTAATTATGCCTGCACATATTTTCCATATAATTATTAATTATACTAAAGGCCCGTAAAACAAAAATATTACTTCCTATATATATACATACATGTAATATCCAGTTAATAATAACCATGTATATATCCAGTTAAATACATAAATATGTACAGATATGCATATATATATGAATAAAGAACCTTTCCGGTAGAACAGTATCCCATTAATTTTACAAATCGAAGTCACATGTGTATTTGGAGTAATTATATTATAAAGAATAAACATATACATATTTTTTAATATACATTTATTGCGCAGAACGCATAGACAAACGAATATTAATGAAAATAATCATACATAATTGTGTACAAAGTTTGGTTGGTATTATAGAGTGCGTTGGATACTTTTATATATATAGTTGATATTTATACTGAAGTATAATATACGCAGGACCCTCTGGTAAATGTATACAAGCCTTATGTATGTACACTGGATACTTACAAGGCATAGTATATATCTACATGGCATATACAAGTATTTGTGTGTATGTATAGCTTATATTGTATATAACGCATAAGTAGAAATTGTGAGATGAAATTGAATTGTTCATTATATTTAGTACCCAATACTATATTTACATGGCGACCGTAAAAAGGAAGAGGAAATCGAGTCATTTGCATTGCGGGATTCGAAATTCGCAAACAGAGTAGAACTGCACACAAAGACTCCACATTAATGAACTTTGGAAGATAAAAATAACAAAATTAAATGCTTGTGTACAGACATGGCATGTTTTTAACTTTATAAGAACACAACTGACAATATAACTAAATAAAGACGTTTTTATGACTTGTGTATCGTTGTCTATGATTAGTTACTTACTCTTAAAAGAATATCAAATTTTTGTTTCATTTCAAGAAATTATGCACTAGCTGATCAAAAACAGGTGTGAACGATTTATACGTCATATATATAAAGTTAAAGTTAAAGTTATAAATAAATTATACACGGTAGCTATATACATTTTTTATAATACATACAAATATAAAAATATAAAAACGTGCGTTTCCCTCATTTAATGGCAGCGAAATATTTTGCGCTTACAACTGGTAAATGCATTTACACAAAATTAAATTGGAGTTTAAAAAAGACTATTTATACTGTATAAGAGGAAGAATGTGTATAAAACGCGATGAATGTTTTAGAAAGTTAAAGTATGTTCAATCTTCCATTTGAAAGTGTTTTGAGATTCATAATTTATGTCGCAATTTATTTCTGTTTGAAGAAATACAAAGAAATGTGTTTATGTATGCGTCGTATGCGTATACTGTGCTATATTTGTGAAATTCTGTGTGCTAATAACCTCATTTATAAATTATAAACATGATAAAGTGAGTTTGATTTTTATAAAAGTATTTCAAAATCTTAGTTTTGTCTTTATAAATCAAACTTTCTTAAAATATTCAATGTTCAGATTCTAAGCTTTTAACAGAACATTCAAATTAAAAATGACGAAAATTTAAGTTATTCCAGTTAATAGAAAATTTGACAATACAAAATATGATAAATGGGAACCGTAATTGTATTAATTTCTAACTCTGATAGATACAACAGTGATATCTTATTTAATTAAAAGCATTATTTACATATTTTATAATGAAACATATTATGTAAATTACAGATTTGATAGGTGAATGAATGGTCATTTCATAAACTACACTTTTCATTACACAAAACTGGCCTGCACTTTGGGGAAGGAGACAGCATACTCGTCCTTATCTGTGTTCAAATCCAAGGCAAGGCGGCTCATCGCATATCGATCAAATCTCGTTGGGCCCGGAGTAAGTGTTCCCAAGTTTGGGAAGTGTTGCTGTGGTTTACCGGAAATGTTCTCATACTTATCCCCACTCTCTGTAATGGAGGATTGTTGGTGATGCAACTGCAACCCGCCTCCACCATTGACATTGAGCATCGGGTCCGACTTAAAGTGTCCCGAAAGGCGCATTGACGATCCTGACCAGACGGCTTCTTTACCCCCAGGAAAGATTTCCGTCGGCGAGGAGACCTGATGTGCATGGCGACTGCTGGCAGCAGCCTCTCGAGCATCGTCATAGAGATTGAGCGTTTGATAGAAGTGGTCCATGGGTGCGGGTCGACCCTCCATTGTTCCACCGCCTCCTCGACCCAGAAGGTCGTAGCGAAGTCGATCGTCCCGCAGTAGGGGACGTGGGGGTCCGCGAATTAGAGACCGGCCTCCAGGGTCCATTTCCTGTGCCATGCGAATCTGGTTGGGGTCCCGATTTTCTGCAGATAAGAAAATAAAGGATTAGTCACAGATGTAAATGTCCATTTTGTATAATATCTATATTCGTTGGATGTAATAATTTAAATATATATTAAAAATAAATAAATATAATTCTATTCATATATACTAAATTCAGCCATATTTTTGTGGATATTATATCATTAAATATTCATTCAATGTTCATTCATTAAATTATATTAATTTTTCAAAACTATACATTAGGTATAATAAAAATTCTCCCAAAATAAAAACTCTAGGTTTCAGCTTCAGTTTTATTTTTACTTTTACATTTAATTAAAATTGTTTTAGCTTAGATATAAATTTTGATATAATCATCGTTGAAGAAAGTAAAGACAAATAAGACAAAGAATAAATGTAAATATATTTAGATTTAAAAAAATTAAAATCAACTATAAAATCTATATTGTAAATAATGGAAATGTTGTGGTGAAAATGTATATTCTATTTTTTTATAGTTTTTTGTTGTATTGATTCAATTTCAGTTAGTTTTGTATGAGGAAGTTGTAATAATATATAAATTTCATTATATTTTGTAAATATTACAATATTGCACTGTGATGTAATGTGTATAATATTTATTTACATAATATATTATATTTATATAGTGTTGATAATATCGATGCTTTTTTGACCATATTATTATTAAAAATAATTGATTCTACATTGGATTATTTAATTGATGCTCTGATTTCTGATTAGATCGAATTAGGTAACAAGTATGTAGCTATAGGTATTAGCTATAATTAACAGCTATATACCTATGACGTATACAATCTAAATTATCTAACTAATTGTTTTACTGACTGTCATAACTAAATAACTGAGAACACAAATTTAAAGTCAATATCATTGGCATTGAACAATAATTGAACAATAATAATAAACTACATATAAAAAACAATATTTGCAATCTAAGAAAATTCAGTAGGAAATACAATTAAGAGCCAACATTTTATCGATTTTCCCTGTTTTGTTATAATCTTGTTAGGCGATCAATAATAATATCCATATTGATCGGCTAACTATTAAAGCAAAACATAGAGAAATCGATATTGATCGTCTAACTATTAAAGCAAAACATAGAAAAATCGAAAAAATAGCGGCTGTCTGATTTTTTAGATTGCAGATTTAGTTGATTATTTTATTCAATCAATAAAAAATTCTTTATTTTAAACTCTCTTAAACTCTCTTAAACTCGCATAAACTCTCATATTATACATCCGCGCTAATGTAGTTTTATAGAGTTACATGTTTCTAAAGAGTCACAATGTACAACAAAGTAATGTAATTATTAAGCAGGACGCGATTATAAGTTAATATTTTTTCTAAGTTAAAAATTCTTTCAATAGAAAAATCGATAAAATAGCGACTGTCTGATTTCTTATATTGAGTTATTTTAGATTGCAGATTTAGTTGATTATTTTATTCAATATACCTATAGGTATATAATATACTATGTTTAAAAGAATCGACATCATGGAAAACTAAATATTGACATCATAGTTAAAGGAAGATAAAAATATATTAAATTGTCTTAAGGATCGGAAATATATCAATGTGAACTTTTTCAGAGTGATAATCTTATAAATTAATTAAAAGTTATTCTATTGAAAATTTGAAGATACATGACAGTAAAGATATGAAAGGTCCTTGATTCAATATCAGTATTAAACAATTCGTTCAATATAATAAATAATAATAATGGTAACAATACTAAACCTAAAAATTAAATATTAAAAACCAATAAAATGTTATATGTTTTTAATTTCAATGTTGTGTGAATTTTAGTAATACCTTTTTGAAATTCAAGTGTAAAATATTTACATTTTTCATTAATAATTCTCATACTATATAAGTATAAAATGTACATGTTTAATGTTTGTGATGTATAATTTTTAATAGAACATATAATGTACAATAACTACTGCGTTACATAAATATCCATATACGTACATACTCGTATTTATCTATTATTCATATATTATATATCCGCATTATGTATATATAGTTTCACGTCTAGTTAATTTTTTATCATAAGCGTGCTTAGAACGCCTAGTAGAAGGAAGATCAAACGAAATATTGTCAGCAAGAAAAAGAATGAAAATGGAGAGTATTGTGGCTGATGATGGGAAAGAACGAATGGGGGAGGGTAACTTTGTTTCTTTGTATGCTGTTGTGTATGCTTATTGAGGGGAATCAAACTATAGAAACATTCACTCGTATTCGGATGTATTATATAATTCCGGAATGCTTCACAAACATATCTACCCAGTCGAGTTCGTGCTTTGAATTTCTTACAAGCTCGTTAGAAGCTTCCGGTTCTGTATCTCAGTTAGAGCTTCTCATATAGAGGATATGATGTATTACAGAAGTCAGGCAGGGGAAACGGAGAGGAAGATGGGCATGGGAACGCGTCTACAAAGAACGCTAAATGACTTCATCGAAATGTATTTTCTTGAATAGTAGGTTAACAAAAGATAGAAAAATATATATTAATATTTCTTGATAGCATGTAAGCATCTCATTTATTATTTCAACTGAATAATATAATTAAATACATAAGTAATCTCCCAAAAAATAACATGTATATAATTTAGGTAGTTTTTAAAACTGCATAATTAAGTTTTTCATGTCGTACATCAACAATTTATTTTTATTTTTACGAACATGTTAGCATCTGTATATTGCTTTTAATAATATAATTAAAAACTTCATTTTGCAAATCGAATGTGTAAACTAATGGTATACATTTTTATGTTTAAACAATATGTTTTGCATAATGGTTTCCACAAAATCCAGCTTCAATAAATTTTGTATATTACATACGCGTATGAAGGAAAACAATATACTGTACACTTATATTACGCATAAACTCTCAATTATACATCCGCGCTAATGTAGTTTTATAGAGTTATATGTTTCTAAAGAGTCACAATGTACAACAAGTAATGTAATTATTAAGCAGGACGCGATTATAAGTTAATATTTCTCCAGGAGTTTTATATATTTTTATATGAATATGAGCATTACTTTAATGCATCGGATAATCCTAAAGACACGCATTAAAGAAAATTATCCGATTTCAAGCGTGTTTTATATATATATAATATTTCTGTGTATACATATCTTGTATAGTTGAATGCATATAGTGTTTTCATAATATGCAAACGGGTGCATTTATTTATGTTTGTAAATTTTTAAGATGGATTGTAAACTATTTTTTTTTAAATGTCATCCAAACTAAAGTTTTAACAAGGCTAAGGGATGCATATTGTTATACCTAGTATATGGAGTGCAGTAAAGTATATGAAAACAAATATGTATCGGAAATTATATTTAACTACTGGAATTAATACAAAATATTGTTAAAATATAAATACAAATTTGTACTTTGTCGCTAAAACTAAACTGAACTTTCACTGATAGATATTGCATTTTTGAGTGGAAAAATAGATAATCAATATTTGAAACCATTCACAACGGCTTATTCACTGAACTTATATACCATACTATACATACAATTATTAAAAAAACGCAGTGTCATGAAATACAAAACTTAAATTCAGAATTATATGTAGGTACTTAATTGATGTATTAAAAGGAAAATAAAAAATTGACACTTGTAGTTAAATAATTTAATTACCAATAATTTAAAATTGAAATCTTAAATATTTGTATATATATAATATACTTGAGTTACAGACTATACCTTACATACACTTATACACACCATTTTTTTTAATTGCAAGGTGACATCTACATAGTGAGTTATCAATTAAACCAGACAGAATCCTGGTAATGGACGATACTACTATAGTTTGCATACTTGTCTAGTTATAATATAGTGTATGTTAAGTCGCAAATTATTTAAGATTCTCTAGAGATTTTCCCTGAATAGCGTGTTCCCACAAATTGTCGAAAGTACAGCATATCCGGAAGACATTGTTAAAAGAATTGGATATTGAAAGGATACCTATATAATCTTTTCAGCACTCAACCAACACTTTTCCGGATAGCCGATATAATAGGGGGTTGTGTTTGACCATGTCTTCTGTTACAGAGCCCCGGATAATAATACTATCCGTAAAACGGAACGTCGGCGCTGGCGGATGGTTGCATTGTAAAGATGAAGACATAAGATAAGTCATATGTATCATATACTATAAGAAAAGGTATAGTTCCTTCTGATAGGGGAAATTGAGACTAACAGCTTTGTTGGAAGATATGGGACAATTAATTGCTTTAATATGCTCTTCAAGAATATAAGAAACAATCACACTGACTATAATTATTCTGGCAGAAACCATATCATGAGGTAAGAAAGAACCTGTTTATAGTTTTACTACAGTCCCATATTGCACTAAATACTGATGCATTATCTTAATGTTTATCAGAAGCGAGAGTGAATTATTAATATTTACTATAAAAGCGAACACTACTTGGTACCTATCTCATAGTTAATGCTTAAATAATTAATGGGTTGTCTTAACGTGACAAAACGTAATATAGTCTCTAATATATTAATATATAACATATACCTACAGTTGTATGTATCATATTTTGAAAGGTATTCTACAGTCGGGCACATTATTATAATGCCTTTAATTTACCCACCTGAATTATTTAAACACCGATATATACATTGACTCTGTCCCTAAACGTAGTATAGAGCTTTAAAGAAATTATATATGTTAAAGAATTGGAACAAAACGACTGCCGGAACCATTGAAATACACTACGTGGATCTCTTTCAAACAAAAGCTGAGTAAATAAGTCTCTTTTTTACTGCTCTAAGAGAAAATACAGAAAACAATATATTTAGAGAAATGGGAGAACACAATATGTAAAGGGTGACTGGAATTTAAAGCTATATAGAAATGCCATACTTATCATCGTTTCCCTTTAATTTTGTGCTTGTGTAATCCACCGCTGCTACCTCTGACGCTGTTTATCTCTCGCTATACATTACCAGTACCATACTAACTATTAACTACAACATGACACGGATAATTGTAATAATAATAATAAAATAATAATAGTCAGGAAAGTGAAACCGGATCCATGTGGAAACAGACTTGAAGCTGGCTCAAGAGGTTTCGAACGTTTGAAGCGTTTCCTCTTTTTTTGCCACCCCTTAGGCGGCTTCCTTATTAGTTAGTACACGGTTACTACTACACCTACTTATATAGAAGTAGAGTAAATTAGCGTCTTCGTGTCTCTTATTTCTTTTAGAGAGCTAGGTGTAAGCATCTTCAAGTAGTCCCTCAAAGCATCGACAGTGCTGAAGCAGATGTGACACACGATAATATGTTCGATCAATGAAGGAGGTCTGGGAAGTTATAGTATTGTCACATAGGGAATATTAATAAGGTGTTTTGCAAAATATATAAGTAATCATTCGTTTCATTACTCAGTCTGCATTATGTAAATGTTATATTTTTTGTATTTTATATGAATGATGTTTGTTTTCTATGATGTAAACCTACTAACGGGGGGCAACAGTTTGCACATGTCTAGGATAGCAGAAATAGATAAATAAATATATGAGCAGCAATTATTTTAACTTATACAGCTTAACCGTACTTATTCCCTTGGGTCCTTTTCTTAATTAATATTTATTCTTTAACCCTTTGTTCTAACCTTGCGGTGATTATAGTTAATATAGGCGTGAATATTAAGTATGACAAATGTGTGAATAAATGTGTGAATACTTTAAATAAAGCAACAGATGGAATTACATTATTTGAGAAAGGAGTCTTAATTAGGTTATAGTGCGAAACGTGTCAAGAATTAAAAATATTAGTTATGAAAATGAATAATATGCAAATATATCTGAGTATATATATATTGTACGTATGTTTGATTTATGAGTCAAAAAATTGTTTTTAAGCAAATAGTAACATTACCTTAATAGACAATAGTTTTTATTTTTTAAATTGTGGATAATTTTTTCATCATATAGTGTATATCTATTTTTCGTGCAAATTGTAAATTTTCATATTTTTTGGTTTTAATCTTATCAAAAGGATATCTATATCCTTAGAGAACTTACCAACAATTTCATAGTTAACTGATTTATAAGGCATTGTTCTAGATCCTGGTCGACCAGTTGCCATGTAATAATCCGAATAGAGTTTTCCACGTCGATGTTGTTCCTGTTAAATAAAGTAATTAAAACATTTTATATTGCAAGACAACAACATAAGTTAAATTTAAATAAATTCTTTATAATTAAAAGTACTAATTAAAACCAATTTAATCACAAAATAAAATTTTACTGTAAAAAATTGTGGAATTTTAAAATGTTAATAAATTAATAAATTAATAAT
>JAYRBW010148855.1:0-14488 GCA_036023295.1 Invenusta paracnida | reverse complement strand
GACTCTTATTGGCTGAAAAATTTTGGCGCCAAATTCAAAAAGTACTTTACTCGAGTGAGGGGGGGTCTTTGTTCTCGAAATGCGTGGGTGGAGGGGGGTCTTTGTTCTTGAAATTCGTGGGCGGAGGGGGGCCGGGGGGTCTTTGTTCTCGCGGTCCCCCTTCCCTACTACTTCTATAAAGCGTAATTAATATTACAGATTTAAATTACGAAAGTCACTGATGATGACAATTTATCAATAAAATACTATTGATTTATAAGATTAATCATTCAAAAAATTTACTTTGTATAATTTGAAATATTTCAGAACATAAATACACTTGAATATTATTTTCTGTGATATTTTAAACAAATAATTCTGATGTGGCAAAGTAACAGCGTTATAAGAATTTTTCCATAGTATTGGTACATATTTGACAATTCGTAAAATTTATTTTAAAAAATCTCGCTGATCTAATAGTCTGAAATTCAATGTTACATTAGTCTAAATCAGAGACATTTTTTATAATTTCTAAAAATGATAATTATATTATTATGAATAAACTAACTCTATTTTAAAGTTAGTGCAGAAAAATCGGTTTTATATATTATAAATCTTCAAAAATTGATTTTAATTCTTAAGGAGTAGTCCAACTAAAATGTATTATCATTGTATAATCAACTACACCTTACTTGGAGTCTGCGATCCAGATGAGTCAGAAGCCGGATTTTGTTTTGAAACTATTGAAATAGCAGCTGAAATCGTGGAATCTTTCTTCATTGGTATCTTTTTCTTTTTCCTTTTAGTTCCCAATTTTATTACTCCAGTTGCAGTTGTGTAAAATTTACTAAACTTTGGACCTACATTCCAGATTGATTTTTTAGGTCTATAGTTCAAAATATAGAAAAATACAAGAAGGATTCTTAGCGTACCTAAGTGTTTTGTTATTATCAACATATATAAATATAGGAATAAGTTATAAACATTTTCAGGCAATTATGGATAAAAATATATTCGTAGACGGACGTTTCTGCTATAGTCTGTTTACCGTTTACTAAGAATGGATAAATTTGCATTATTATTTCAAAGCAGTGTGATTAAAAAATTAAGTGATATATTATATTGGAATTTTAAATGCACAGATCCGTTATAAAATACTAAATCCGTTTCTGTTGACTTAGTACATAAAACATTAGTTAAGTAATTTACTTTGTACAGTAAACATAAATTTTAATAACTCATTCAAAAATAAATCTCTTAAAATCTAAAAAAGGTGAAGCTCTAAATAATTTCTATCAGTTTTTTAAGCTCATAAATATTTGCCAAAATGTATCTATATAATTCGTAAAATTTCACTAAACGCGATATATTCTGATACAAGCATGATGTGTAGATAATTTCCAAATGGATATTAATCATTCGGTGGAGCCTTCTTTATTCTACTATCAACAGCATAGCGCATTAATTCCAATATATTGAATGTGAAAATTGTGTTAGACATTTTTTTCCGCACTCTTTTAGACACCATCAAACCATCATCTTCTTTAATATTATACATTACAGCAACATTAGAAAAAACCTGAGTCCAACTTCGGCAAAGCTATTGCATTCGCCAGTACATTAATGTTTAGCCTTTCTTTTTAGACTTACATTACTTTACATTACCTTTCACATTACACACAAATATCTGCAAACCTCATCATCTGTTCCCTCATAAGAATTCTTTTTGAACCTTCTATTTTAAGAAGAACCTTTTAATCTTCTTCAGCAATTTCCTAACTCCTATAAATCACTTCTAGCTTGACTTAATGTATTTCCCCATAAATTGGGCATTTTTGCACTAATAAGATACCTTGAAAAACTGCCTGTTTTGTAACAAATTTATTCTTTAAACCTTCAAATTATAAAAAATTTTACAAACTCAGTTCGAAAATTTCTTTATCTAGGTTAATAATATATTATACACTATAAACATCCAATGTTTTGCTATATCTTTGATCAACTTTTATTATTATTATCATCATGGGCATATGCTAAGAAAACAAGTAGAATAATCAAAACTATATTTTTAAAGATATCTTCGATCAATATTTTCACAATTAAACTGATGGTTCTTATCGAATTTTTCATAATATCTGCAAGATGCTGCACGGACAAGTTGAAATACATATTATTATCAAATATTGATATATGTTAAGAATTTTGGTGATTTTGATTCTAGCATTTTTACCCTCGTTTTTCAGCCATCCTTCTTTCTCGTCTTGCGATGTAATGACGAATATAAAATACCAACGAAATGAGCGGAATAATGATCAACCAAACTCGATGAAGAAGTCGACTGTCCATATCTTCTTTTCCTAGGGAAATAATTTACAATAAAAAAAGTTATACATTTATGTTTACTATTTTATCTAAACTTAGTGTATATGATGTTATTAATGTTATGATGAACATCTAAATATCCAGAAAGCATATTGTGATTTAGTTTTCTAAGATTACATTCAATCAATTTATTTGAATCAATAAATGCATGCAACTACAGTTAAATCCGCGTATGAGAAACTTCCAGGGATAAACAATTTTATAGCCAATTGAGAAAATTAAAATATCCAAAATACTTAATTTTTATTAAGTTTTATTTCAGAACTATTTATAGTAGGGTACATGTAGATTGATAACCTAGACAGTAATACACACAATATATATGCAATAAAATGTACGTGATTACATATTAGTTAACGAAGAAGGAGTCCAAAGGAGCTTGTTTAATAAGAGGAGAGTTGGTCCATTGACTGTGAAATTGACTTTTGTATTTTAACTCATTCGACATTTATTTTTCAATGCCAGTTTTCTTCATTTGAAATTTTTGGAAAATCTAATACACCTATTCAACTCATTATTAAATATAACAACGAAGATTGCAAAATTTCAGCTTATTTTGAAATATTTCAAAAATCATTATTGACTGAACTGCAAGCAATATATCTGAACCATATACAGGTATCCTATATATACAGTTTAAATAAAAATAACGGTAGATAGTTATTCAATCTCCATGACCTGAACAGAATATACATCAATAAATATGTTTCAACATAATGATGGTAACATAATATAGAATATTGATTAATTGTTTTGCATATTTTTTAATTACTTTATGGTCAAATTGAATAGCAATACGCCGTCCTCAGGCCCAACGACCCCCAGCCTTACGGCGTAATGCGCTTCAATTGATAAAGTTATACGATACAGACTTGACTTTCGAGGCCGTTGAAAATCAAAGTCCTAGGTCTGAAGGTTCTAGAGGATCTATTGGAGATAACTTTTGAAATCATTTATAAAACAGAAGTATATCTCAACTTTAAATTTAACATTATATAATAATTAGATGGTAGAAATACGTAGAGATGCTAAGCGGAGGGGGCGGAGGGGGGAGGCGTAGGCGTGGAAAATATTATTCGCAAGTAGATGGAGTGCGGCATTGTGTTAAAATTATCTGTGTGGCTCTAACTAACTTACATGTTTCTCCTATTTTATCAAATATACATATATTAGTATAAATATTACTTATCCCGTACATCTATTATTTCATTGTTGGTAAATTTGACCTTTTTAAAAACATTTATAATAGTACATATAAATATTTACATGCTACTGTTCCATTTATTAATTTTTTAGATTATTGAAAAGGAAAATAAAAAGCTGAGACATCACGACATTTTTCAAGTTAAACCTATGATCCATTTAATGCAAAATTGATAATATCTCCTTACCAATTGTGATATAACATTCGCATGGATAAATGATTGCGGATGATATTACCGGATAAATGATAACTTGGAAGGATTTTCCAGAAGCTAGCATGTTTTTTACGTAGTGAAAATTGTCCGCTATCTTTTTAGGATGAGTAACATTTTGAAAATTAAAAAATTTCTGTTTTGAGGTAATAGTTCTATTGTTACACTGAGCTCGGACAAATTCATCGTCGTTGTAAATCTGGAATATAGTGTGTGGACATATGTATATATTATGTAGTGTGAATAATTATGAACACTTCATATTAATGCAAATATAAGATCAATTAATTATGAAATGTAAATATTTTTAATGAATATTTTCAAGAAATCAAAGAGTCCAAATATGTATCAATCAATACTATCTAATCATAACAAAAAATCTCTCTTGGGTGAAACGTAGAGTTATGTGCAGAGTTATTATGTAGTTATAATGCCTCCAATGCTAATAATAATTCTGATGTTCGTATTTTGTTAAATTATCTCTTCCAACGAAGCAAATTTCTGGATTTATGCCTTTAACCTAAATTAATATAAAAGTATGTTACTAGCTCATATTACTAACTCATCTTGAAATTTATTCACATTCAATATAAATCTCACATAAACGTATTTTCGAGAAAAATTATATGCGCGGTCTGCGTTAATTTATATACAATTGACAGTGAGACTAGAATGTTTTAGAAACGAATGTCGAAAACTGTATTAATATTTATTTAATACTACATAATACTTTCTTAAGTATAGCTGAGCAAACATTGAGATTATTTACGTATTGAAAATATTGTGATCGTATGCTAGATATGATACTATCTAACAGTTAAAATATAATAATATGAGTGTAATGGCAATATTATAATCTTAAAATATGTCTGCATATTATAGAAGTATTTCGTAAATTGGACAGTTTTACAAATAAAATTATTTTTCAATATACATATTTTAGGAATTTTAGGAATTGTATAATACGAGTATAATATATGTAAAAGCCATTTCCTGGGTAACATGTTTCGGTATAATTAACCATCATCAGAACGCGTATAAAGAGCAAAATGAACATAATATTAGAAAGACAGCATAATATATAACAGGCAGTACACAAATATTAAAAATATATATATATTATGCTGTCTCTTTAATATCATGTTCACTTTGCTCTTTATACGCGGTCTGATGATGGTTAATTATACCGAAACATGTTACCCAGGAAATGGCTTTTTCATTTGTTAAACTATGAACAAAGGGTTAAATTTTGGATCTATAATATATGTAATTAAAACTTACCGAAATAGGACCACAATTATCACAGAGGAATTTTTCATGTAAAATACATGTATTACTATATTTTATTAGAACGGAATATTGAAAGGGGGGCGTGTATGCCTTTCCTGGTGCAGCTATCACTCGCCAGTCAATACTGAATTCTTGACTCTTAGTTGTGCAACTCAAAATCTCGAATAATGGAGCTATCTCGAATGGATTGTAGAAAAACGTATAGGGTTCCGAGATTGCCGAAGCAATTTCGTGATTACCACCCAGACCAAATATGTAGAATTGTAGATATCCATTATAAATAGAATCAATAGTAAAGCTAACAATTTTGGTTGAACTTTTCTCTATCTGAAGAAATTTTTCACTGTAATTAAAAATATTGAAATATCTATTACGTATGCGCACAGCGATATAACTTAGAATTATTATTACTAATATACATACCGATAATGACGCACGTGTAAAAAAAGTAAACTGTATTATTTTGAAAAATTTTAGTCACTTTAAATAATAAAGTAGACTAAATTTTCCACAAAACACGTTGTTTATTTAAGTTTTCTTAACAATAATAGCGTATTAGAGACATAAAAAACTAGACTTCGGGCTGCCTTGTTGAACATTGTAAAGAACTGTTTGAATATCAAAACTTTCTATTGTGATTGTAAATTTCGAAACCTTCTGTTGAGTCTGTCAATGTAACCATGTGAATAACATGAACGTCCAATAGCTTTAAAAATGGTAAGTAGGTACTTTATGTTAGAGATAACACCCCACATAATAAATTAAATTGGCGCTATCTTCAGTATTGAATGATAAACAGTATAAGTAACCGCGTGACAAGTTTGCAATATTTGACGATGACGATCAGTGCCTCATGAATTGACACTTAATCGCTAAAGACGACTTTCCAGTTGTCAACTATTCAATCCTGCTTTTTCATGCAGTAACCAATGCAGTCGTCACTGTTTGTGCCGCTTGCTAAGCAACAGCTTCTTCATTCAGATTCACAGTTCTAAAGTATATGCAGGACCGTAGGCAAGGAGGGTGCTGGGGTACTTTAGCACCCCCACGCCTAATGCTTATTAATTTAATTTTTATATTTGCTTATAAAGGCGCCTTTGTTCAGTTGAAAAAGTTTCCCTAACCGTCATACCTTCGCAATTCCATGACCCAAAAGAGACTTAATTGGTGCTTATTGCTATCTATTCATAAGGAGTTAACTGATTTAATTGACATGACAGAAATCGCTAATGAATTTGTGAGTCGAAATTCAAGTAGATTTCAGATTTTCGGAAGATTTTAACAATTGTTAATGTACTAATTAATTACAGCGTTTCTTTGTAATTATATGATAATTAATTATATGACAATCGTACATACATATTATACTATAAATAATGTACATATTTTTGGAAGATTCTGATCAATTAATTACAGCATTTTTTTGTAATTGTATGATAATTCTGCCGTGATAAGGAAAAGAGACGCAATTCAACTTTTGCATTTTTTTCAATAAACACAAAAACGTCCTTTTTCTGCCGTATTTTGTATTATAATTTATAAATAAAATATGTTATATCTCGTTTATTATAACATTGAAAAGTTTTATATTTACAGACAATTTGCAGCAGGACAGTAGGATAACAAATCAAAAAAAAATCACCAAATATTGAATTGCGTCCCTTTTCTTAGTACGGCAGAATTTTATGATAATTATATAACAATCTTACATACTATAAACTATTATATTATGTACAAGTTACTTTAAATATACTCAAAATTATTAGTAAGTACTTGCCATTATTTTTCATATTTTACATACTATATAGTGAACCATTCGATGAATAAATATGCACAAGAAAATATTTGCAGTAAAATAAGAATGATACCTATAATATATATAACATGTTAAAAGTCACTCATATGTTAGGGAATTCTATTACAAAATTGTATATTATATTGTTTCATAATATGAGATTGTAACTTTTGTAAATTGAGACTTTTTAAACTCAGTACCCCCAGATTATGAAACTTCCCTACGGCCCTGATATGTCGTCAAATATATCAAGATAGTCACATAATATATATAAAGTGGATCCGGAGTATTCATATCATATAGTCATACAATGCGAGCCACTTTGACTTGATCTTGACCACAATAGAAAAGGCATACTGCATTACTATGGTGATAATAACAATAACGCAATTGGCAAATGAATATGCTTCATACACTTGATTTGATATTTGTACCTAAACTGGTATACAGTATATTATTTTTTCATTCCACACATGATAATCAGGGAATGACAAACAATAAAACAATATTTCTGAATAGGTACAGAGTACAAAGAAAACCGACGAACCTATTATATCAGTATCCTTTTTATCATAATACAGTACGTATATAATTTGAAAAATTGGATAAGTAGGTCCCTGCCATAGAGTAATTATGTACTTCTATAATTTGTAATATGTGTAATATTACATGTATAACATAATATGTATAATATAATATGTGATTATATAATTACTCTATGGTCCCTACTATGTATTTGATACGCTATATACAGTTTGTTTTATTTTAAACTAGGTACTTGTTCTTGACATATCCCATTTTGATTAATATAAAAAATCATTATCATATTTCATGTTTGCTTAACATTTGTTTAATAACTTAAACAAACTAGGTTGCATTTGGAATATAAAATAGTATAAGATTATCTGTGTTCTTCTGTCCAGGGTCAAATTTTATATGCTCGAACAAATTTACATTGTTATATTTCTAATGGAATTATACTACTTATACAAATTTAGTAATATAACTAATTAACATTGAGCTATTAAAAAAGTATCCAACTTACTTAAAAAATATAATGAAAGACAAATAAGTATAATCTTGATAGTTTTCCACTCCAATAAATATATCCCTTTTATTCATTTCAAGGAACTTATAAAGAACGTTGCTTGATGGAACAGTGCAACCTTGGGTATCAATCAGGAATTCAAATTGAACATCACTGACTCTATTGGAAAATATAATCTTTTCTGCAATTTTTCGCGTTGATAAATCAAAATTGATCTCGCTTAAAAGTACTTTGTCTTCCCCATCTACACTAACTGTAACCTAAAAGAGTGAGATTAGAACATATTTGATAAAAAATTAAAATTTTACTTTTGAGTATACATTTCTTGCAAAAACATTCCACTGAGACGTTAAGAACATATAATAATAACTCAAAGTCAACTTTATCTATATAACTATCAAACTTAAACATACTCATATTTTAATCATTAAAATAACTTTTAAAGGTACGAGTATTGTAAAACTAAATATCAAAAATTCAGTGCCTTTGTTTAGATAATTAATAATTGGCTAGCATATAGTATTATATAAGTATCAGGCATACAGATGTGGATATATCGCTATTGTACCAAAAAATCTCACTAAGTTTAATTCAGTTTTCTAGGATATTATTTAACTTTTATATATATAAATTTTAGCCAATAACTTTATATTTAACGAAATATGTTGTAGTTTTTATCAATTCTTATAATTAACCAATTATCAACCACTATTTTTTATAGTTAACTACATAAAAAAATTAAATGCCTGCTACTATTAAAATAAGTATATAATATCTCTTCTGTGCATGTTAGCATTTCACAGAAAAGACATGGCATTAAAATCCGTCGCAAATGTCGAAGAATTTTGGGAACATTTTATGAGCAGTAAAATGTCCCTTTTCAAGATAACTTATGTGCTTGTTTTATGCTTTAGAGGTGATTGTTGCTGCTGATAGTGATTTTTGTCGTTGGTGTTGTTAGGTGGTACAAATCACCTATTTATGCACCTCCCATCTATGGAGACAGGTTTCGGCATCGTTCACGACGTCTCACTGCGTTCTAATTCCTACTCTAAAATAAGACATAGCCTGACATTCCGTCAGGATATAGATGGCAGTTTCGGGGTTCAACTGACACAGTCTGCAGGTTTTATCTTCTACAGTTTCTTTTCCGACACTTTTAGATCAGGGTTGTGACCACTGCAAAGTCTGCTGAGTATGACTTGTTTAACTCGAGTTAGCGAGTTTTCTTTTTTGCAATTGTAATATTCGGCATGGTCATCGTAGACTTCGGCCAGTCATGGATGTGTAATTAGTCTCTTCTTGGTATTTCGCCGGATGACCGCTTTTGCGGTATTTTAGTTTCACTCTGTTCCTCTCTGGTCTTCAGTACATCCTAGGTTGGCGATGCGGTCTGCCTCCTCATTTTCGTGGATTCAGCAATGGCTAGGACACTAGTGAGTTCTACTATGTTTTTATTAAGCTCATTTAGGTGTTTCATAATGGAATTCTCTATTTGGTTCATCGGTCTGCTACTATACATCAGGAATTTTAGTCTATCTTGAAAGATTTGCTGTCTGCCACAATCTGGATTGCACATTCGTTTTAATGTCTTCTTCTGATGGTATTAAGGACTTTTTCTATGGCCAACCTTTCCACTTGAAAGGATGATGTCCATGTTTCGGCAGCTTTTGATTTAGTTTCTAGGATAGTTAGATTGTTAGGATACCTACCCTTTGGTCAGGACCATTCTAGAACTACCTTTACAGTTCCCGTTTTCAGCAGATCCGTCTGTGTAGATAGTCGCCTATGGTAACTTCCCCAGTAACACTTCCATACTGGCTATCATATTTCTGTTAGGGTCCGACTTTTTTTTGTGGCTTTTCAAGGTCTTGATGTTCTTATTTTTCCAAGGCTTTCTCATTCTTGGAAACTTATGCGGAGTACAACTGTCGAATATCTGTTTCCATTTTTCTGTAGCAGGTTTTCTCTAGTCGATTTTCTGGGTTCTTTGTCTGACTGCGGCTTGGTAATGTCGTGTCTAGGATTTTCTTATTCTAATCTCTCTGACTTCTTTCTAGCTATGAGGGATAGTTGGTTGATTCTGGTCACTAATGGAGAGAGATTAGATTCGACTATGAGTGCTTCATTGTGCGTGGTTCTCATGAGATCTCCTATCGCCCTTGCAGCAAATCTTTGACTACTTTTAAGTTTCTATATGTTGGATGGGGCCAATCATGGAATCCAGGCCGGAGCTGCGTATTCGAAGGATGATCTTGTATGTAGCGATGTAGGTTTATCATACCCCCACTCCGTGTTTGCCAGTTTCCTGATGGCTAGGGCTCTCTATCTAATTTTTTGCAGACATCGTTGGTATAAGCATTAAAGGTGAGTTGTCTGTCGTAGGTTATCATGAGAAACCTGAGTGCTGGGTTGAACTGAATTACTTTCCCAAGTATCGTCACTTTCGGAAGCCATGACGCTTCCCTGGTGTTTGTAGTAAAGAGAGAATATCTCACATTTAGCACTACTGTTCGTCATCTTCCATTTATGGCTCCATCGTGTCTAAAGTTAGTTGGACATATTTTTGGGTGTCGCCATATCTTTGTTGTGAGCCCTGAGTGCGAGATCGTCCACAAACAAATTTTTAGCAACTTCTTTAGGGATTTTCGTCACTAGATCATTAATGATGATGAGGTACAAAAGAGGAACAAAAGAGGTAATACGACTGTTCCTTGTGGGACTCTAGCCTTGCTTTTGCTTTTCTTGCTTCTGACTCCGTTATAAGTTACTCACGAAATTCGGTTGCTTAGGCAGCCTTAGATCCATCGAATGATAGTGTTTGGAACTCGAAATTCTGTGAGCTTCCACTGGTGGCCTTTTCTTCAGACGCAGTCATACACTCAACTGTAGTCAAC
Organism: Invenusta paracnida; assembly: GCA_036023295.1. Lineage (NCBI taxonomy): Eukaryota > Metazoa > Platyhelminthes > Proseriata > Coelogynoporidae > Invenusta > Invenusta paracnida. The sequence continues at coordinate 3,682 of JAYRBW010148855.1, read as the reverse complement.
TAGAGCTAACACCCTACGGTTTATAGGTTTTTGTTTCAAAGAATCGCTAATGTTTTGTGAGAGCTTGAAGAGTTGATCCCCTCTGGACGTCTTCATTGCCGAATATTACTTGGTCTTAGGTCAGGAGGTTCCTCTTTTCTAGGTAGTATGCCAACCGGTTGTTCACTACTCTCTTTAAAGATTTCCCGACTACTGACGTAAGACTGATAGGCCTATACGAGTCAACCTATTATGGATCTTTCTCGTTCTTAAAGATGGGTCTGATGTCAGCTGTGCGCCATTCTTCGGGTAAGGTTCCTATGACCCAGATTTTATTGAAAAGTATTATTAGAAGATGGACAGCTTTTTTCCCATATGTTGAAGGAATTTGAAATAAATCTTATCTGGTCCTGCTGCCCTATTTCCATTAAGTTTGTTACTAACCGCCTGGACTTCATTTTGTTGTAAAACTCTGGATTCTTTTTCAAAACTCCTTGTGCTGTTGGGTGTCTGAGGTCTCTTTAACTCTTCTTCTCATTTTTCTATCCTCCTTCTAGATCTTGATCTTGCTTACCTTCTGGTAGATGAAGTGGAACGCCTCTGGTCAGAATAGCAAATCTTTTCTGTTGGGAGCTTTTCAATGAGAGCTTTCTTAGTATTATCATTCACTTTGTTGTTTGCGATATTTCAAAGAAGCTTCTATGCCTCAGAGCTGCCTTTCACGTTGATAGCTTAGGATAGCATCCCTGATATCCGTCTCTTTGATAATCTATCTATGAGTCATTGCCTGTTGTTCATGTCTATGGCTTTGAGTCCGATGTGGTTGTATGTGGCTTTCATTGGGGTTTTATTGAGAGATGAGATCTTTTTATTGATAGAATCATTTGTATCGATGTCTTCGATGTCTTCTTCATTTTTTTCTGAATCCCTCCCAGGATCCTCCTTTCCTGTTCCAGATGAATCTTCTTCTGCCTTTCTTAATCTGATTTCTGATGTCCAGGTCAATAAGAATAGGGAGGATGAAAACTCGGATCAAGCCCAGACCGCAGTACGCTTTGGGGTTTGGTAATTTGTGCCATTGGTAATCGCTTCGTCGACTTGATTGTCCACAGCACCCGACGAGGAGGAGTGAATAGTGTGCTGTTGCTGATGGTGAATACCTATTATGTTTTGTGTTTTGTTATTTGTTATTTGGACATTAATTACATTGCTATTTTGTTTTCAAATATTACATCAAATTGTATAATTTTATATGAATAAATTAGATTGTTATAAATGTTTTCTAGTTCTATATTTAAAAGTGTGATTTTTTATGGATGACCCTATATTAATAATAATGTAATAATGCAAATAAATATATCCGCTATTAGGAAGAATTAGTTAGGAACTAACTCCTCCTAACAATAATAATGAACTGATTGGTCCTTTCTTACATTATAGAACTTTTGAATCTCATGCTTATGTCCGATTTTAAGTTTGCAAACAGCATTCGATACTTCCATTTCTGCGTAAAATTCGGTAAAAGAAGGATAGAGATTTATAAATTTGTCTCCTCTAACGTACAACCTGTTTAATCGACGAAATTTTGATAAACGAAGACATTCCTTCTTTCTTTCATTGTTGTCAATAGTTTCACACATGTTATGAAAAGAATATTGTGAACAGCACCATGCACCTTGCCTGTTTAATGTGATAACAATATTACAGATAATTATAAATAAATAAATATTCGTATACATATTGCTGTGTGCTCCTTCCAAATTTTCCATATCATTGGTATGTGAGAAAATACATACCTACAAACCTACAAGGTGAAAAATTCTTTTAATTAAATTGATAAATTATATGCTTTATAGAGAATACTATTGAATTATACAGTTGAATGAAATGACTAAAGTGACGAATTTTAAGTAATGTTTAAATATATCAATACTCTAGAATCAGCAAAGGTGTGTTTTTGGATCAATTATCGAATACATTTGAAATTCAAACATGATCAATATAATATATTCTATATACCCATAGATATAAATACACTTCAAATAAACTATTATCATGGTGATTATAGTAAATCTATATATATATGTTTATACCTAAGTCAAATATAATACAGAAAATCAATACGCCACATTTTAAACTAATATTATTACCTTTTTCATATCGACAAAATAATAATGAAAGTTGTGTAAAAAGAAAAATGAATTTACTGTTTGTAGCATTCATTGAAATAGCAATACTAAGCAACTCTATTTTAGGAATAAAAAAGAATATTTTACCGCTTTCCAAAATGTGTGAACAAGCTTGCATTCCTAAGAAAGGAGTTTATAGAGATTTATGTATTAATCAATATTCTATCGGATTGAATTTAATTAATGTCACTGAAGAGAATTGGCAAGCGCAGACTCCCTTGTTGTATCCTTTTCTAAACATACTGAAATGGAAATTGAGAGAATCTTCAGCCAATTGCAAATTCGAAATATACTTTCCACAGTGGATGGAATGCATTCCATTTGTAAGTAAAACTAAGTTCCATTTAATGTTAGCATATATTTCCAAAAAAATAATAACTATAACTAATACAACTAAATCCAATTTATTTTTATGTTTAAAGTTTATGATTGTGATTGTGATTTAGATAACTGTATATATAGGAGAACTATTTATTGCATTCAGTTTCTCTGTAAAGGGAAATGAAACATATACATTGAAAAATATGTATTTTTTCATATCTTGTACAAATATGCTATTTAATCTGTTTCTTGGTAATTATAAAATATCTAATTTCTCAAAACACTAAATACTACTAATGTCCACCTTATATATTTATGTATGTTATTGTCATAGAAAATTAAATCAATAGAGACCACATAACTACCTATGTAAAACTTTGAATTACTTTCTGAAGAGGGAATCACAATTACACAGGCAAATTAATTAATTAATGCTAACCGAACATTAATATAAAATTAATCACACATTAAAAGTTTTAATGTAAATTTTTATTATTCATTAATTATAAATGTGTATATACCTACTTTTAACGCGATTTTGTAGATTATTTAAACGCATTCTTTTGTATTTATTAATGTGTTTTTTTTTAGTTTTAAATTAAGTTTAATGCTATTACTAAAATGTATTGTACTAAAAGATGACATATTTACCTTATAATAAATCTAATATAAGATACAGTGTACATTAATTATCTCAATATTCGTACCTACCATGAACAGCTATAAAGATAACTATACATTTAGAAGTTCATGGTACTTACCAAATGTGGGTAATATTTAGGAAATATTAAACTGATATATATATTAATTCAGAAATTGACCGAAACTTCTCATATTAATTTATACTATTGATCATATTATAAACGAAAATATCTGTATGTATGATTTCAAACTTAATATCAGTAGATATATATACATATGTATATACATATATGTAATAAATTTACCTGTGCATCAAATATCTAAGTAATAAGATAATAATTAAAATTAAAAATATAATTCTTTAGATATTAGTCCTATAATGATGAGAGAATGTTCAATTATTGACTTGTATGTCGACTTTATTAAGCATAATTTGATTAAGAAAAAATATATATATAATTATCTTTTAATATAACGACTGACTGTTAACTAATTGCGAATTAAAATTTAACGATTTTCTATCGACAAAAATGAACAACGCGATGCATATG
>JAYRBW010148844.1:0-14489 GCA_036023295.1 Invenusta paracnida | reverse complement strand
AAAGTTAAGGATACCTCCTTGAAAGTATTGTTTTCTCTAAATAACTCCCGGAAAAGGCAACATAGTATGGGTTATTAGTTAATAATACATTTTAAATTACACCAAAAATGTTGATTATTCTTTTAAACTGAATTCAGTCATTTTCATTATAATTTTTCAACAAAAATAATGTGAAATAATAGAAACTTATACTCTGGTGAATAACGGATTAAATCTAAAATTCACATATAAGTAACAAGTTTTGCACTCTAAGCAAAAGTCTAGAAACCATCTCAAATTATTGAAGGAGAATTAATCGTGTAAGTGAACCAAACTCGGGAGTGTGACTAAAATCCAAAAACGATAATCCTTTTATCGCAATTCAGTGAACAAAACATTCTTTTTGGGGCTTCCCCACCCGCATATATTACAAAATGTCACTCTTGAAAGAAGACAACTCGCGCTTTTCATTTTTATGCTTGAATTAATTTAAGTAGATATAAGTTTTGTGAAAAAATAAATTTTATCACAATAATGATCACAGATTTTGAAAGTGAAATCCTTCAGTTAAATTATATTAAGTACAATTTCCAACAAAGTACAAAAATTTTCTGTATTATTTAGAATGTTTTTCTAACTAAAAATGTGTATATCTCAATGGGTTCATCCAACATATGGTCAATGGTAATTAAAGATGATATAATAAAATATATTGAGAATATGCCCTCCAAAGTACCAATAGGTAAAAGTGTTATCTTTGCAAAAGTCAAATATAATATAAACATTTATTTATGTTTATACTCTGTCTAAAATTGGTGAGAATACATAAAAGACGGATATATAAACTTTAATTTATGAACATAAAATAGTAATTTTAAAATTCTATAAATGTTGCTTAGCAGATGGGACCATTTAAAATTATTATTTGAAAATATATTAAATCGAAATAACATCAAAAACAAATAATACAACATATAGGTACTGATAAGGGGGATATTTCTCCTATACATAATTAAATATAAATAAAGTAAACAATTTGCTACATAAATCAGACATTGTGTCTTAAGTACTCCAATCTCAAAATAATAACAAGTAAACCACCCTTTTTGACAAATGGATACTTTAGACATTATTTATTTGGCTCTCTTTCCTAAATTTTGATAAACGATGTCGTTATACGATAAACGATACGAGAATTCAGTCGTTGAACAGCTGACTGCCAGTGGATATTAACGCTTACTATGCTCGTCCTTATAGAGATAATAGCACATCACTTGTACTCACTCTTTGGTTCACTTCGTTAATGGAGCCACTATATGGAGGGGAGGTAGAACAATTAATGGTTAAGACAATCTTCACTGTTACTATAAAGAAGTATTCACGAAATGTCAAGCATACAACTTAAAATAACTGGTGAGGCTGGATGCTGGACTACTGTTTAAGTTTTATTGTCCGTCCTTTTTAATCACAACCCCCCGACATCTTAAAATATGCGTATAATTTGGAGGATATGTCTTACTATAAATACACATAAATTCATAGAACAATTTGGACTTCTGTACCTAGAGTACAATGACTGGTCCAGTTATAGGGTGCGTTATTGGGCGTAGATTGGGGATAGATGCATTCCGCATCTGGTATTGTCACACTGCTTTGGACAAGGAAAGGGGTCATCAAATTACCCGTCTATGCACCGATAACCCGTTCGGTCAGAAAAGAATATTATACTACAAAGGATGGAGGAAACAGAAATCCTAGGTGCTGGTCCCTCGATACACAGTTCAACCACTCGTTGAAGTCAGAAAGGGGGAGGGAAGGAGAAAGAAGAGGTGGTTGCAATTCCTCCCTTTTCGATAGAGCACTCGACTTTTTCTCGCCCTCCCATGGATCTCTTGATTACCCCAGCAAGAAGAACCCATCACTGGCGCAGAAATGACTGATACGTACCTGTTCCTCCTTTTGCGCCCTTTCTTCCTTCTTACCCATCTTCTCAGTTCAGGAAACTAATCGGTAAATAATTATTGGCAATGTGACACCCTCCTGCCGATCTGTATTTTGTGTATATTGGGAACCCTATTTGTATACAAAGTTGTGTTCCCTTAGCCTCTATAATTAACAAAATGTATTTGAGTAGGTACAACTCAGTCAAGTACCTACTGGTAGTTAGCTCTCAAAAAAATAATTGTGTGAACTTGTTTATAATTAAAAGGATATATAATATTACTTTATCAGGTCAGAAGATAGACAAAGAAATTGCGTTGATAACAATAGACAACATATTTAATCGTTAATTTTGTTTACAAATAAAAAACGGTCTCAGTATGCTGAATGTTACTTATAATTATGCTATTATATTAAAATTTGGCATATTAAAAAACCGCAGAGCTAAAATTTAATTAAAATAAATCAATAGAATGTCATAAATTGTTCTACAATTGATGCATAAATATGACCATCATCTGTTAATAATAAGAAGAAAAAATAGTTTAAAATAATTGAAAAGTGGAGATAGTGTATAATGCTACATAGTATTCTACTGTAAATAATGTCGTTTAACGTTGGAAATATACGCTAATAAATAAACCACAGCACTTCGCAATCTATGTATACCTTTGTTCTTATTCATTTTGCATTGTAATTATTTAAATGTCGACTATTAACTTGTCCCGAAGCAATGTTAAATTACTAATACTATTTTTAACTATTTAGATGTCATCGATTTTTGAACTTATTAAAATGTCATTAAATCAATATTCATAAGTTATTACATAGTTTTCAAAGTAGATTTACTTTCAAATTAGATAAAAATGTGATAAAATGTTAATTATGAAGAAAATATGTCATATATATATATACTACAAATATTAAGTAAATAAGTTTCTTAATGTAAATCAATAATTGATGCTATACTCTATTGCTATAGTATTATTCCTTTCTATAGTAGGTATCTAATATAGGTAACTAAAGTAATAAATATAACAAATAATTGTTGTTGTTTTTTATCAAAATGTATCTACTTAAAACACTAAGTATGCTATCCATCTGTACGCTCATTATCTTAAATTAGTAATACATACATAGATTAAATAATATTATTACAAATGAATAGTGGTTCATTGGTTACACTTATACCTGTAAATACCCTCGAAATATGCATTTGATCATACATACATTTGGAAAGCCATAAGAAACTATTACCTCAAATTTTAACAATCGTTTACGATAAGTTGACCATATTTTCGTCTTCGCACGTGTGTTCAACAAAGAACATAATAAATAAGCTTTTGGTTCGACTATATCGTACCACAATATACAAGTAATATGCTCAAGTTATGTGCGAGTTAAGTTGCTGAATATATTCATACAGCCGGGAGCCGAATATATAGTTAATAGTGACCAAAGACAACTAACTCGAGATCATTTTATTGTTTCCCAAGTGCGCAAAAGAAAAAGCGAGTAGCTTTATTTATCATCCTCAGGACACTCTCAGTCGATAATAAAATCTTTCAATGGTCCTCGAATTACCTTTTATCAGTGTGTGCACTTCACCCCTGCGTCAGTAGTTTGGTCTAAAATGTATAAAGTTTTGCTTGTGTTCTTCAATTTCCAAGACTAGAGTAAAGCCCCTTCCTTACATTCATATATACCGCAGATGCTACCACAACTAAACATCCAAGTTAACAAGCAGACATAATATTGCATAAATATGGGTGTGTAGTCGATAGTTATAAGGGCGTAGGGATAGATAACCATGCGAATTAGACGAGGGTAATCGCCAACTTTCATCAGCTTGTTCGCGGTGATTTAACAAGTTTGCGATATTCGGACATAAATAACTCGTCCACAAAAATCATAAAGATCACAACCTACAAGTCTTGTTCAAATCTGGGTGGATGACCAAGACAATTTATCGGTCCATTTTATCTCAAATTGTTGTTATCTCTAGTTCTGTTGTTAGTAAACTGTTCCCATATATATGTCCGAACTCTCACTGATTATGGCAATCTATACCAATCCTTTCCCAGTATAGTCGACACATCTTAATCGGTCAATGTACATATGCATATAATATAGGTACACCGAAACACAAATAGATGCCTAGACACAATAGTGTCGTTTACAAAGATTCTGGATCCTCGGAAAGATAATTACGGTAGTTCTCCAAGGAAGAATTGGAGAGCAATTAGTCGTGTGTCCGAACATTAAAACTTTTGGACGTTGATTTATACGAAATATATTGATCCTCATTCTTTGGTGATATATCCAAATTAGATATAGCTACAACAATACCAGCCTAACTTGATTGAGACATAAATTATTAAAGGAAATATATTCAATGTGGAACAAAAAAGATCATTTTTGACACAACAAAAAATGACGCTTTTCATAACATCTATTCGCTTTTAAGCGATTAATTACTTGAATAAGCTTATCTGTGTTGCAAAGGATCACGATCTAGTTTATTTTATAATAATAGCCTCAAATTTAGTTACCAATTATATAACAAATGCAATAAAATTTATTTATTTATATAAAATTAAGATTAATTTACTTTTTGCTTGTATAAAAATCAAATTATTAACCATATCTATGTTAAATTTATAATAGATTCAATATTAAGAATTTTGAAGAAATCGGCCAAAAAAATATTATTATTTATACAAAAAAAAATTATAATTGCTTTTAATTTACTCTCCTAATCCTAATCATATATTCCCAAATCATTTTATGTTTTTGTATTGCATCAATATAATTATTATTTATACTCTACATTTATTTTATCTCAACTTTGGCTCAAAAACAAGGTCCATTGTTAATGGATATTGTTAAAAACAATCAATAATTTTTATGCATAATATTTTATAGTAAATTATTGTATATAAATTATTATATATGTTCTTAATTTATAGTATAATTATTGTTTATAATTACTTACAATAATATTACATGTGTTATACTATTAAAAATTAAATAAATTTCACGTATTACATTAAAATGTAATTTTTATTTTAAAAAATTAAACTTTACCATGTTAGTGTAGACTTGAATTTATAATTGTTTTATTTAATTTATTCAATAGTGAAAACTCAGTCTACATATTATCATCAAAGTAATCTATTTCCAGATATTTGAAATAGTTTGAAAACATATTAATGCGCAAAGTCAAAATATTTTATTGAAGTTTACTTTGCAAGCAAAATAATAATTTACCAATCTTTAACCAATTTCTAAATTTCCTTGAACTATAAGAGTTCATTTAGCTGTTTAATTCTCATCACATATTGCACAAATGCCAATATGTTAATATGTAACAGTAATCCAAAGAAACATATATGAAAATTTATTGAAAATTACAGAAGCCCTTCACAACAATATGTATATTAAAATAGGATATTTTTATTTTTACCAAGTTTCTTGTATGCCCAATTTTATACATTCGTGATCTTTGAGTTAAATCTAAGATTAAAATATCGGTAAAATGGGATCCAGTGACAAGATCTGAAGGCTCATTAACCTCTCTAAGAAGTCGTTAATTTGGCTACAGGTCATCGTGAAGAAGAGCTTTAGCATCCTTTAATTACACACAGAGCCAAAATCTTCGTTATAAATTATCTTATGGAGGGTTATCACATTAAAAATAAATAATATGCGCTCCCAAGAAGCCACGCAGACTATGTAGAAAGTCTTCTTGAAGGACATCTGAATGGTTCCTCCCTATAGGTAATACGGGAACTATGAGAACTGGGATTTGATGGGCATTAGAGGGGACTGAGAAACTTTGGGAAGTCGACAGCGGGCCGGGCCTACTTCCGTAGTACTCCGTTCACCTTCGACCTAAGATTTTCGGGCGCGAATTATATGGCCCACTTCTTACGATAATGACTTCCCAGCCGGATTGAGTTGACCCCCAAGACCTCAGACCACGAATGGCGGAAGGCTTAGTTACTCCTACGGCGCGATGACAGTTTCCTCTTAGCTCTCTCGATGACTTAAATCAATCCTGCGCGTCGTTGTTCTTCTAATTTTGTATAAATTGGACAAGACGGCTTGAGCACAGCCCATGATTCACAATGTGATAAGGGGGAGGGGGAACCACCGGTGATATATATTTCTTTTTTCTTTCATATGAAATATCTTTCTTTTTCCAAGTGGAAATAGTAAGTACATCGGCAGTATACCCGGTACTGATTATGTAATATTGGCTGCGCACGGCTCTTTGTTGACAATCAACTGCCATTCCCGTATAAGATAAAGCAACGCGAGTCAACGGAAGCCAAATGCAATGTATACTTATATGTTTTTACCGTTGGCGGAAATATTGTAATCATTTGAAGGGGAAGTTGACCATCACAACACAAACGAAGACAAATCAAATATTTACACTTGATTCAAACACATTATGGACAAATATGTTAATAAAAAGAGAGACGTCAAGTATTTACCTAATATCTTAATCAGTAAACATTGAAATATTTAAACGCTAAAAATCGGATATTAAAAATTTGTATCACGCAGTCAGTTTCAAACAGGATTTTCAGTGATATTTTTGTCTTTCGATTTACTATTTATCAATTTGCTTTATTTGTAAAACTAATTGTCATCTATTAATCTCTAAAAAAATGTCCACATCAATAGTACTTAAATTATTGTAGAGAAAAATGTTAATGGGAAAATGTCAAGATAGTATTAGGATTTATTTATTCCAAGTTTGCTATATTAACGAGTATGATTGGTTTAACATTTTGTTATAATTATGCTGTAAACTTATGTGTATCGATGTTTAAAAGAATCTTTCAATCGAAAAAAGGGTGTTAAATATCTAAGTTATTACCAGAAAAATATTATCTTTAATTGAAATAACTGAATATTTCATGCTTTTAACTTTTCAAACATGAACAAATTTTAAGTCAAATCCTCGCTTCTAACTATATTTCCTGGATTATTTATTTAAGTGTTTCTGAAAGTATTTATAAATACAACAGATAACATATATATTTAGTAATGGTATAATTTTATATGCATTCAAATATTAAGTACATCATTATATATAATAGTGGTGAAAAAATTCTTCAACACAAAATTTGTCAAAATCTAAAATATATATAATTTATTTAATGACAAACACGGAAAAATCATGAAGGAAAATAATTAAAGTTAAAAGATTTTAGCCCATAAACGTCGAAATTTTAATTTTAACAAGATAAAAAACGAACTTAAATATAATTTAAATGTTATTTAATAGTGGATTTTTTTAACGATTATTCGTATAGCAAGTGTCTTATGTTTTCATAATTATTATAGTATATAGTTTTGTCAAGTTTTTTAATTAAGGTTTCGATTTCGATGTAAATTGGCTGAATTTTCTAATCGATATTTAATCTCGTCCTATCGCGTTCGCTCCAATAATAATAATTGCAATTTTTATAAGCAAAAATAATCAGTTTCTTCGAGGATTATAGAAGTAAAGATCAGTATTTAATTTCAATGAACGAAGTCAAAAAAATCACCTGCAGAAAACTGATGAGAAAGAGCTGATGCCAGGCGTTGGAGAGGAGAGCGAAGTGGTCTGTTGGATGAAGTTCCATGAAGTGGGGTAGCCTTCGAGCCCACTCCACAGCCGCGATGAGGATCTGACAGGCCTGATCTGCCATATTCTCCGCCGCTATCACCTGGACACTCGTCTCCGCCTTCATAACCGCGTTTAGGAAGGCTGAGATAGGGTATCCACCACCTCCGCCTCCGCCAGAAAGATGTCCACCTCCGCTACCACTGCCTACACCACTGGAGGAAAAGCTGTCGGACCAGGAACCGAAACTGTTACCAGGGTAACTCTGGAGGCCGAGATACCCGGTCAGATTTCCGATGGGAATGCGGCCTCGCTGAACTGCTAAATTAAGAGAAGGCCGCATAGGAAAAGATGCTGTTTTTACTTTTTGGTGATATTTTTATTGGTTTTTTCTTGCAATATTTTCATCAGTAGGTATTTTAGGACGGGAATTTTTTAGCAGCTATATTAGAAAATAATATTCATTGATTTCTATAGCGATATTCCAATATATTTTAGCATTTTTATTTACATATATTAAACTATTCCTCCTGAATTTTTTAATTAAATATTTATCCGCAGTTCAGTAAGCAAGTGAAAATGATCTTAAATATTAACGCAATATCTTCCTTAGAAGTGGAAAATAACCAAGAAACATTCTAGTAGACATGATAACTTACGCTATTTAAAAAATAATCAAATATTTTATGATTTGGATTAAAAAATCTATCAAAAATATTTGTAAAATTTATAACAAATAAAATTATTATTTCGCAAAATGATATCACACAGGTTTTACCTATTCTCACAGAATATTGATGATAATTGAAAAGAATTTAATAATATTCTGAAATATATATTAAGGTGTGCATCATGTATATGGAATAAAAAATCTCAAAAATTTGTAATAATTGTAATATTTGTAAAACTTGTAGATTTTAATTTAAAAATTTGCATTTGTATCATATAAACAGAAATTGTTATTGTCGAAATTTTATATATACATAGAATAAAACAAACAATATGAACCAAAAAAAATTTAATGTAACTGTATTACTCTATGAATGTAACAATAAGATTGATTAAGACGTTAAAATTGATTTATTCACCAAAAATGAAATATATAATCGATTTAATTGATTTTTATTCTATGTTATAAATTATAAATATGTTAATTGAAATAATTCAATAAAATGAATAACGATTTTGAAATTTGAAATATTTTTACTTCTATGAGTTAGATATTGAAAGATTATTAAAACTAAATATGATAATATTTTATGTGTAGATTTGTAATGTAGATGCAATTGCGATATAATATGTTTAATGATAGGAACTAAGAACAATATCTAAATGAACAAAACATTATTTGTAAATAGATCCAAACTTATAAATTAAAATTAAAAATATATTAATGTATTAATCTAAATGCAAAGCACCAAATATATTTAAGATTTAATTCTTTTAAAATGTATTTCAAATTATCTCATTTAGGTGTAAATTATACATACTGAAAATGTTTAGTCAAAAACGTCAAATTATCCCACATTAAAAGTATTTTTATCTGTGTATGCTTTAACCAAAAAAGTAATAAATCCACTTGTAAAACATTTTCTCTCACTTCTAATTATGTGACTTCAAAATATGTATATTACTATTCAGATATAGTTGTATACAATATATACTATATATATTATATATACGCATATATTGCAGGTAAATTATGGACCACCCGAAATACCAAAAGTAACCCCACTTAAAATCGACTCAAATATACATATATGTATATAATATGCAAACAAACAATGGAAATGTTAGGTTCATCGTCTTCGTTATTAAACCTTACTACATATATACCCAAAATGGTAGGACCTATTACTTCTTCTATCCCCTCCCCTATGAAGGCCGCCTTGTCCGACGCGTGGGCGAACCAAATGGGGCATGTTGAAAAAATATATCGAGGGTCATAATTAATATTATTGACAGATCTTCCATAAAGTATGTTCGCTAAAATGCAGACTGGCACGTCGCCCAGAATTACAATACTATGTATTATACACTTATATTTGTGAACTGCTAAAAGTGAGGAACTATATGTTTTCCTATTATCTAGTTTTTGTAGTGTGTGCCAAATGAAACCCTATCTTTGGACACATATGCAAAGGATGAAGTACTTTCAGCTGCACTTTAATTTGGGCATGTTTTACATCGATCGTTAAAATATACGCATTTCTGATACTAGAAACATATTTTTAAAGATGATGTTAATTTTATGCGTATTATTTATGACTACGCTAATTGAGAGAGTTGTTTAGAATTTATTTTCAGAAAATTTATTTATTTTTCGGTCATAAATTTAAATCAACAAATTTAGTTATTTTACACAAAATAATATATTTAATACTATTTATAGTACCTATCAAAACATTTTGTATTTTTAAATCTTAACAATTATTACCTTACTAATCGGCCTTTTGAATCTAGGTTGTTATGTAAACTTTAATACCGGATAATAGTTCTGTAAAATATTGCAAAATGTAAGAAGACAAAATCAGAAAAGGGTGCATATTTAATTATTTAATTGTCTTTCATGACAGTAAGTTGTGAAGTATTATGGAGCCGTAAATAACTTTATTACAAAAATATTAATATAATTAAATAATATATAAGTTATAATACATAGATTTTTGCAGAGAAATTCGGTAACGAAATATTTTTATATTTAACTAAATATTAGGTATACTTTATCGTTTGTAAAAGTTTATTTTTTTACTTTTTATGATTTTTCATTTTTATTGAATTTACGGTAAAAATATCTACTTCAAAGACATTCTTTATTATTATTAGTCACATAATTTCAATACATAACACTTTTATATTTAAAAACTATTTATTCTATTAAAACTATATTTCGCAAAATGGAAATTTCATCGAAAATAAGGCTCCAATAAAATTATATTTTAAGCAGAAATATTTATAGAAACTTTTAAATGTCTTAAAAACTAAACACATCTAAAAAATCGATAAATACCATTCAATTAAAGAAGATTATTATCATTACATTAAATTTAATAGCATAAAAATAATAAACTTCAACACGACATACGGAAAATCGCAAGCCAAGTTAACAGCGCTTACCTTCCTTCCGCATGCCCACTTTGAGGCACTTCTGGAAACGACAATACTGACACTGGTTTCGATGTTGCATATCCACCGGACAAGAGCGATTACTACGGCACGAATAGCTTAGATCCCTGCGCACTGACCGCTTGAAGAAGCTTTTGCAGCCCTCACAGGTGTACTGACCATAGTGCTTTCCACTGCTCTTATCCCCACACACCACACATTCCGTGGCACCTCCACTACAGCTCCCGCCCGTCACAGACTCAGAAGGGGACGGTGCAGCGGGTAAACCCAAACTCGCATCCCCCGGTCCACTCAGTGAACCCTCTTGAATGTACAATGCCGCATTCGAGGCCAAATTACTATTCCCTTTCGGGGTGCTCGTTGAAATGTTATTATTATTATTATTATTGCTAGGAAACGATTCTGAGGAATGATTCCGAGGATTTAGCGCTCCCTTGGTTCCAGAAGAGAGTGGATAGTGATGATTATGGTCTCCCCCGTTGCCAGAAACTTGGAGGGAGAACCGCAGATTGAGATCCCGAAGAGCCTCAGCATCCAGCAGGTCTCCTCCTCCCCCGCCCGAAATTAGGGCACCAACTGATGGTTTCACATCGCCGGAGGAATGCGGCCAATCCACCACATTGTTGTTCTCGAATAGTGGATTTGACATGCTGAGTATGCACCCCCAAGCTCCAAGTGTGTGTTGCCCTGACGGTTGACCCGTAGGCCGTTCTCAAAAAGCCGCGATGTGATGTAGGTAATGAAAGTTCACCACCGGCTTCAGACTGTTTGAGTGGAATGCAACGCTGCAGTACCACAAATCTCTATTCGTATATTGGTAGAAGCCAAGTCGCGGTCTTTGTTGGTCGCTTGACGTGGGGCGAGGCTTTTGCGACCATGCCGATGACCCGTGCTTTTTGCGCGACTCACATTGACAGTCCACTATGAGCGCGGATTGTGCCCAATTCTAATTGGCTCATCGAGTTTATCGACTGAGCTGAGACAAAAGGATGCTATTTATCTGTACAGTGTCTAGGTAATTATTGTTCCGTTGTCAGTGCCTGATAATACAGCGCGGGTCAGTTAAGTGGTACCTGCTTATGGCTCCGAAGTCTTATCAGCTGGGGGTACAACGTTGTCAATGTTGAAAATATTTTAGCCTGCTCTCGAGTTTCATTATTATAAGCAACCTTATATGCATTATTGTAAGCAGCCGTATATAATATTAATATATAATCGATTAATTCGTCAAATTAATTATTACATAATTAAAATAAAACTATATTTCGAGCTAAAATCTTTACTTACTTTTAAAGATACATATTTCATTATTTAATTGTAGATTTCTATTGCATTTTATGTACAGAACATACATATATAATAAAAAAAGCCCATTTTGGACATGCTAGATGTTCGTGAAATAAGGTTTCAAGTTCGCCTCGCCATATTGAAATTTAAATCAGCAGAATTTTTCTATCAAAATACGTTAATGGTAATGTATAGATAATTTTTAAATCCCATGTAAAATTTTGTTTAAAAGTTAGCTTTCCATTTAATGAATTGTATACATGATTCATACTGACATTTTGATATTTATGTGAGCTTTGAGCGAGTATGTCTTTCACTGAGACTATCTAAATTAAAACCAATATATTATTGAAAACATTTCTCCGTACATAAATTAGAATCTGATCGATGTAGGTATATATTAACTTTATGAAGTCTTTTTTATGTCCCAGGGGTACCATTTTCAATTACATGGTATGAAATATTACTCAGCCTCAATTACTATATAAATATATATTGAATCTGACGTCATTTACAAAATATTGAATGTTTCCTTGTTGACAACGTCAAGTTAAATAGTTTCAATTTTTGTAATTAAACATCATAAAATCAGTGATTGTCATTTGTGTGTATATAAGAGTAGTACGAAAAATATTGTTTATTCATACCTGTTGAATATACATTCATGTTGGTAAATTCATTATTTCTATTTTCACAACATTTACTGTACATTGTAAAAATGTTGCAAATATAATTGAAAAGATATACACACGTCAACGCCTGCTATTAGTACAAGCATTATGATATTATAAAGAATAAATATAACTAAGTCGTCTTTTTTTATGTTAGTTTTATGCATTGATTTATCGCCATCGATATTGTTTAAGCTGTCTCATTTTTGATCGGTCTTTCCTTATCTGCTCATTATCCAATCAATTTTGTGTCTCGGGTATGATTGCGTAATCCTGTACTTATTGTTCACCTATATATTGATGCTTGTCGTGTTGTAACTTATCCCTTATATCACGTTGAAAAGAAAAGGCAAATATATACCGTGCTTTAAGGAAATTGAATTTTTCATTTTTCATTTTTACATAAATATAACTGTTGAAATAAGATGTACAATTCAAAATTTCTACATTTCTCAAATATAACAACATATATGTTTTTATATTATAGAAACAAGTCAAAAACTAATAGTTGTATTTATTTAAAAGCATTTATAATATATATGCAATTATACAATATATTTTACCAATTTATATATTCAAGATAATATATGTATACTGTACATGAAATATTATTGTTAAATATATATTCAACTGAAATAGTTTTTCCTTCACTAAATAACTAACAAGAATTTTAGACCTAATATTGAAATTTAAAAAAAATATATTTCTTTTATACTAATGAATAGTATGTATATGTGTCTGATTAAAAATATATATATTTATTTTTTAAATTTCATTTGTAAATTTTCTTAAAAGAATGAACTGTAGACTAATAAATATTCCTTAAAAGTGTATTAGCAATAAAATTGAATTTCTGTTGAAATATGCCTACACATTTGACGTGAAAAAATTACAATAAAAAAGAATGTCAAAGAATGTTAAGACTTTTCTAAAGATATTCATGATAACTATATATATACTATATATTAAAAACGCTGTTAGATTTCTTTACGTAAATTGATATATTTTAATCGAAACAAATATATAAAGAGGAGTAAAATAACTAGTCGAAACAAAAAATAATTGTTAAGAATTAGGTGATATATTCTGTTGATAATCCACTTTATTCAAACAATTGTTTTGTGCATCCTTGCAGCTGAAAATTAGACAATGAGAATGGCTTGATAAAATAATTGTATGTTTTTAATCAATAAAAAGTATCCATTATAATACAAATTACTAAACGACATAAAACATCATAGAGTATTTTTTTGTCATGTTTGATTCTACGCGTATTGTATTGAAAACATATTCAATTTTTTTTAATGTTCAAAATGTCCCATTGAAACAAATCGAAATTTATTCTGGCATACAGATGCATACAGTTATTTGTATATAATTTCAAATGTCAGATTTTTACTACTTATACGAGTATATTTATACTACTTGGATATATATATTAGTAGAATAACAAAATTAAATAGAATATTTTAATTTATTTCACCATTTTAAAATTATTAATTTATACAAATATACCTCGGAAATCTTTATACACTTCTATAAATAAATATGCATCTATAATTCAATTTCTGTAAAATAGAATAAAAACGAAATTATATAACCAACATAATAACATGTTTAAAACGTTAAAATAATCATATAAATTTTCATATATATAGTAAGTATAACCATAGAGTAATTATACAAAGAGTGTCCACTCTTTTAAATTCTGCACGCAGTTCAATAGTACTATTTACCTACGTAAGAACTTATATTGTATTTGTTTTAAAAACTGAGAGCAAATAAATTGTGTATGTAGTAAAATAGTTTGAGATATAGAGGCAATAAATTATTTATTATAGACAACTTACGCATGTTAA
>JAYRBW010148833.1:0-14489 GCA_036023295.1 Invenusta paracnida | reverse complement strand
GCATTATATTATTGTTTTACACATAAAATATTTTTTGTTATATATTTTGAAATTCCCTGACTTTTCCCTGACTATTTTACAAAATAACAAATTTCCCTGACTTTTTAGACATTCTTAAAAATTCCCTGACTTTTCAGAAATGCTCAAATTCCCTGACTTTTCCCTGACCCGTACGGACCATGTATTATAACAAACTATTAATGAATCCCCGAAAACCATTTTGTTAAGAATTAATAAATATACAAAAAAAAAATATTTAGAAAACTTTAGTGAAGAACAATGTTAGACAAATAAAATTACTTAATAAGGAAGGGTGTATTTCTAACAATAATAAACGAAAATAAAAAGATAAACATTAAATTTGAAAGCTTTATTAGCATATAAATTATGTATGAATAACACTTAAAAATATAGATAAAAGTATAAGTATCATTACGAAACGATCTTAAAGGTAAATGGAAACATGAATTGGTAACTTCATTGGGTAAAATTAATATAACAGCATTATAACAATGAGATGCATAAGATTAATACCAGTTTGATAAATAAAAAAGTGCGGAATTTAAGACAAATATGTATATCTCAATCAGTATATTAAAATAATATCCATATTATTATAATGCATCAATACTCATCGAGTATACAATCTAAACTTATTCAATCAATATTATTTACTGTGTACAGTGTAAATATAAAAAATCAAACTGTGATAGATACCATGAACATTAATATTACGAAGTATTTCATTAGAGATAAGAAAATATGTAATTGATACATAGGACAATTCAGATCAAAACAACCTATTTGTATTACTATGTAAATAGTATAGGATTGATTTAAAATAACTAATTGAGGTTATCAGAAAAAATAGACGGTTGATTTACTCTAGCAGGTAAAAAAAAAATCAGAAACGATTAGTAAGAAAAGCCATTAAAAAACTGATTTATTTGAATTTCATAATATGTATAAAATAATATATGATTATGCGGTAGTGGCAATCACACTAATATGGAATGCACAACGTGATCAATACAGAAAATATTTTGTAATACATAGTTGTGAATTGTAACAGAGCTATAATTCGATGTACAATAACAGGAAAGCGCCCTCTCTCCCATGAATCAATCGGACCAGTCGTCATCGTCGCTGCCTTGGTTGCCATCACTAGCTGCCAACTCGTCTGGTTGCTTAGATACGAACTTGTCCACAGCAACAAGTAGACCAGCTTCCTCCTTCTCTTTTGGCTTTTGGACAATCCGACGGGGTGCTTTTATTGGTGCCGATTGCGAGCCGGGCTCTGCTGTTGAGACTGATTGGGACGACTGGACGTCCTGAAGAATTAGTGGAAGAAAGATGAGAGAGTTACTTGTTCAAAGATGTGAGATACTCAGAGATTTTCATCGTTATATCGGCTGTATATAGAGCTATAGAAGTGAAAACCAAGATGAACAGAAAATGAGAATAAAATATATTAGTGCATAATACACAATGAAAATATTTAAGCTATTTTTATGTTGATAAATTTAAGAGCTATAATAGAAAAAATTAAATATTTCGCAGTCTATATTACGAACTATACCGTTACTTTCGGTTATAAAAAACACTTAAATTCTAGTTGTTTAATATATTCAATGCAATTGGAAGGATAACTTATTATTTAAACTGAATAATAAAGTAAATTTAAAGCACCGAAAAACAATGAACTAATATCAGGTGAAAATCGGTTATTAAAAAACAATATAATATGTACGTAAAAAAGTAAGTAACAACAAAATTATACACTCCAATATATATATATATATATTATAAGCTCACATTGTTCGACACAAGTATGTTATCAAAATACAAAATGTATTATTTTATTTTAAATAGAAATAATAATTATAATATATTTCATCACTCTTAGTAAGATACTCTTAATACTGTTGTAAATGATACCACCTCTAATTAATATGTGAAAAAGTATACAATATGCTAAATAATAAAATACAGCTTAAAAGTACTTTGTTTGATAATTAAGTAAGATCACACCAATACATTATAAGCAAACCAAAATAGGCAGTGAAATAAACTATATTGTAGATATCCATTTTTACATGATATACACAAATGTGTTTTAAGAGTTTGAACTTTTGAGTCTAATAAAAGGGATTAAAATAATGTACACCAAAATCTATGATAATTTAAATTTTTATAAATAAATATATGTAAATAAAATGATTAAAAACAGCAAATGTCATCTCAAAATATGTGTAATACCATTTTTTTGTAATCTTGAACACTAGTATGCTGATATTTTTATGATGAGGTTGAGATACACGGTGTATATTACTCGATATAAAATATAGCACTCTTCAACAAACGGAAATCCATAGCAAGTAACTGCAGAAACACGTGGTAATTGCTTATTGTTAGTGGCAATTATTATTGTGTGTATATATAGATGTGGTAACAAAATGCATAATAATAATATTACACTATATTGATAATATTTGATATAGTATTAGTTGCTGCGATAAGATCTACTTTGAGTACATCTAATTACATGAGCAAAGTGGAGAATAGAGGAAGCTTTTTATCGATATTATGTATTGAGAAAATAAAAATCAGTCTCATTCTGATGAATATCAAAAGTTGGAAATCAAATGATGAATTTTCAAAGTTTGAATTATATTTAAAAAAGCAAACATGCAACTGTTAGTCTATTTAACGAATTTTATAAAAATTGAAAGACTGTTGTAATTTCATAATAACACTAAATTATTTATGATTTAAATAGTTGCACATTGTAAAATACTTAATAATAGAAAACACTCTTATACTATAAGCTTGCTTTCATGTATTTTTGAATAAATACTTTCTATATCTATAAAAAACAAAAATCCTTTATAATTATATTACTTATTAAAGGCATTAAGAACACACATTTTTGAAATATAGAAAATAAATAAATTTATTATATTAAATAATTCAATTATGTCTTAGTGATTTCCTAATTAATTAAAAATAAAAAGCTAAGTTATTTTATAATAAATAAGTAATGTAAGTTATAATTTAAATATGTTTTTTCCACTTGAGCACACCACTAAGAGAGTTTAATAAAGCTATGCTAGCTATAGCTTGGGTTAAAATCTTCAAAAAGAAACTTGTTTCATGATACCTAAAATACTATTTAATGAGGAAATCACAAAGGTTTGCAGTTTAAGTATTGAATAAAAAGTTATATGTGAACATTTTTAGAATAGTTTTAGAAAATAATAGGATTAAATGAAAATCATCATACTATTTAATATTTAAAAGTCTATTAAATGTTAATATAAAAACAAACACTATATATACTTATAATGGTTAAACTGTCAATAAACATTTGAATTTGAAAACGAATTTGAAAAATAACGTAATAAGAAATATTTACAAAATACAGATGTGTATTGTATTACATCATGATTTAAATATTAAAACCAACTAACTGAAGTAGTAAAAAATACATAATTCTATAAATACATATTTTATATGAAAATTAATAAGTTTGAAAATATAATGATATATGCATTTTAACAGTATTAGGTAAATTTCTTCTATATTTATCATGTAAAAATCGACTTGGTATAAAAGCGAGTGGTATAATGTACACGTAAATATAAAGATGTCAAACTAAATATATTTTTATGTTGCTTCAATAAATGCAAACAGGCCACTTTCTACATTAAAAACCGATGTCGAAGTTACTACCATTCGGTTCTGTACTATATGCTGTTATACATAAAATGTCACTAATAATAAAAACATGAATTCCCTATACAATGAAGCAGGGTAGCTAATAACTACACACAATATATGAAATGCACTACCAACTGTCTTTTAGTTATACTATTAATTAATTTACACTTTTAGCCAAAAAAACTTATTCAGGCAGTCGAAAATAAAGTATATTAGGTAATTCTCATTTTACAACTAACATAACTATTATTCTTTGATGTCCGTGGTAATTAACAATGTTAATTTTTATAACTCTTTTAAGTCAATGTAGCATATTTGAGTCAGTTCAGCTTTAGCAGTCTTATTATTGTAAGAGATTGGTTGTAAAATTCGTTTGAAAATTGTAAAATAAGCTGCTTTTCTGTATATAATAAAGGAATATATAATCGGAATAGAAAATAAAAATTCCCTTTAGCACTGTTCAGTGATATGAGAAAGTACCTAGTTAAATTAAAAATCTTTATGCGATGGTGAAGTAATTACAATTCAATTGAATAATTCGCTTTTGATTGAAACAAATAAAAAGCATTTTGTAACGAGAACTAAACTGAATGTATAGTATTTTCAACTGTATATTTATGCAAGAAAAATATCTTGTAACAAAATGAAACTATTTGTTTGTATAGTATTTTCAACTATATATATTATACAATAAAAAATATTTTGTAATAAAAATAAACGTTTTTTAAATTATCAAAAAGTGTGTTTGCTTGGGATTCTAAGTGTTTTAATATTATAGTAAATACGAACAAATTAAATTTAACTTTTGCAATAGATGGAAAGTTTAATCTAGATGCGCGTATAATAATGATGTTGTCTGGCTTTAAGACAATATGATAAAATTATATTATAATTGTATTGAATTTAGGAATTCATATTACTAGATTTAATTACAACGATAATCAGTTTATTACAAGTTTTGACATCAATTCGGACAAAACTCGTTTGTGCATATTTTGAATTATCTTTGTTTTATCTCGCTACTGGTATCATGAAACAAGGTTTCCTGGTGGTTCACGAACTCCCTACTCTTCTTCCTTTTCCTCCTGCAAGTACAGCTGATTCTCCAATTGGCGGATTCTGTGCTCATGGCCACGCAGGATTGTTTTCATCTTGCGCATGTCCTCCTGCACATGCTGCCACGTTTCCGCGTCTACCGTTACTCCGGCTACGCCTGTTTTATTCTTGCGTGCAGGGCGGCGGTCACTCTGGCTAGACAACCGTTGCTATAGATACGAACGAGATGCAGTTATACATCACAAACTGTATAAACAGGCTAAAGAGATCGCCGGTCAGAGCTCAACGGTATCACAATAATACGAAGAATGGTCATAACAGAGTAAAGCAACAAGTTACAATAGAGAGTAATGAAATGGAACAAATAAAACTAACAGAAAAAAGTGAAAACACGTGACAGATTGAATATTTTATAAAAATAAACATAGGGGCATAATATACACATTGATCTTTAATTGCATTTAAAGCCGCAATTACTTTAATGTAATACATACTTTATTAATAATATTTTTAATTCGATAGACATAGTATAGATGTATTACGCTATAAAAAGCCCGCGAAACTTAAAGACTCCGTGTATTTAATTGTTATAAATGAAAATATGTCTCGATATCTTAACGTACATAAAATGCCATAAATAATAAACATATTTTCTTGTTATATGAATTTATATAAATACACTAATGTATTAAAAGTATATTAAAAAATTGTTTTCCCTCGATGATGTTGATTGTTGCAGCGAATTGTTGAAACCAAATATTATTTTTCTAATATTATTTTTTTGTAAATATTCATATTATTTCAAAGTATGCCTAAACATTTCCATAAAAACCATATCTATATATAACGCCTTAATTATTA
This sequence comes from Invenusta paracnida, assembly GCA_036023295.1. Lineage (NCBI taxonomy): Eukaryota > Metazoa > Platyhelminthes > Proseriata > Coelogynoporidae > Invenusta > Invenusta paracnida. The sequence goes on along the minus strand of JAYRBW010148833.1, from coordinate 8,852 downwards.
CACACTGTCAAAGTTTGACCTTAAACAAGGTGTTACAAGAGAATTTTATATCAGTAAGCTTATATTAGATGGGAAACAACCAAAAATCAATAACCACAGCTTAGTTCTTCTTTGTTTATGTAACACAATACAATAACTCACAAAAATATGTCGGAATTCTCATTTTGAAACCAAATGCCTTATGAAAGCATATAATTGAGATGTCATGTTTGCAATTACTTACTAAAGTCAACCAATTCAATAATTAATTTTAAAAACCTTTATATTACAATTTAATAAAATTTAATGAAATATTTTTGCAGAGAAAAAGTCATTAATAAATCAAACTTTAATATATTGATTATACATTTTAACTTTAAAAATATTATACTGTCTACAGGTAGCCAACCAAAGTAAAAAACCAAAGATATTGCACTAAACAACACCTAAATACAATATCTAGGGAAAAAAAACTTTTTTATTTGAAATCTTTTAAAATTAAGATAAAATTATACAAAATATATACATATATAATAATATTACGTAAGTTGGTATATATATGATTGAAAAAATAAATTGTTTTTAGAAACTGATCAATAATACGTGTAAACATTTATTAATCAGAACACCATACTCAAATTGATAAAAATTAAAAATCGGTATTGTTTCAAATTTTATTCGTGATAACGATGCTAATAATAATACTACAAGTATTTAGTAATTTTGTTCCAATTTTATAGGTATATTATTATTCTATACTCTACAGATGCAACTATTTAATAATGGTTGCACGATAAATTCTGAACCACAAATATAGGGTTTAAATCTTTCGGTATATATATTATACATAATAATATATCTCTGCTAAATTTACAATATAAAAAATACATTCAAACACATATTTTTTAAATTAACAGAAGTGAACAGTCTTTTTGATCAAAATACGAAATAAAGAGTTATTGTTAGCCTTACCGATTGATATTCACATTCAACAGAATATTTTACCTATCATTTTTTTCCTGACAGAATCGCCAAATATGTTTAAAAGTAAAAGTTGTATAATAATAATTTAATTTAACAATATTTCACAAAATAATAACCTAAAAGAATCAAGATTAACTGTTATTGCACAAAATGTTCCATAAAACGTATAATACTGAAGATCGATTATATAAATTCAAAACATTGGATATAACTTAACGATTAAGAACATAATAAATTCTCACATGGAAATAAAGCATAACATTTTGCAATTAAAGACATAACATAACATACTATAGCATAGTAATGCCTTATTTTAAGGTTCAACATTTATGCTATACCATAACTAATGGTTTTATACGATTTAAATAAAATCAAGTTCCTTGCATACTTATTATAGTCCCACCTTGCAAAAAAGCATTAATCGAGACAAAAATAAAAACTCATGGATACAAGGACAAAAGATTAAAATATAGTAGTATGAACAAAATTCTGTGATTAATCACATTTGTATAAAAAGTGACAAGGTTTATAAAAAGTTATAAAGCTATTAAGTTAATAAATTGATTTAATTTTCTATTAAAAAACATTGTATCAATATGAACAGCATAATTCGTGTAATTCATAGGAAAATTCGGATATAAAAATTCTTGTCTATGGTAAATTTTTACAGATTCAAAAATAGCATATATATAATAAGAGAAAAATAATAAATGTTATTATATGGCCTATAATATTATGTATTTAATTAATACATAAATATGTATCAGTGAGTACCATAAATATATTATATTGTAACTATATTAATCAATACATTTTTAATAGTCATGCTTAGCGCCTTTTTATATAAATTTCACTAATATCTGAATTATGAACCAGTTATATCATTTAAATAATTTGTATTGGAGCATTTTTTCACTTCTTTTTTAATATACTATATGGGTAATTTTTTTAATTATAAAATATTCTCCTTTTAAATTTATGATACATACAGCTGATATTGTATACGTAGACAGTTTGCACCACTATCAAAAGTTCTAATTCTTCATATAAAACTAATTTGTTAAATAATACGATTAATGTGTGAAATACTAATCAGTTAAATAGCATTGATATAAATAATTGTATTAGTGTCTCCTTTCAAGTTAATTCAGCAACTTGAGCAAATTATTTGTGGCTTTTCGTACAAGTGAACTAAAATTTTATACATAGTGCCAAAGGACATAAAATAATATAACTTGTTGTAAACTTTAACAAAAATGCTTATTAAGATAAATAACGAGTTTTTATAAAAGGAAAATAAATACCACAGCCACAAACAATTATTGATTGACATCCTACTCATAGCTAAAGGATATAACTAGCCAGATACAAATCTTGGCCATCTTGAAATCTAGTCATCCTTAATTGCGAAAACTTCCCATAATCAAATATTCATGGAGTTTTGTCATTTTTTTGTAAAATAAGCGAGAGGGATAGTCAATAATCTAACTGTAATGAGATCGGATATACAGACAGCTTAGCTATACTAGAGGGATTTCGTGAAGTAGTCGTTTGTTCTCAATAAAAAATAAACGGAATATTGGGTATATTATGTTACTATGTGATGCGCATTTTAGTCAATGTACAATTTATAAAAGATATCTAACTATTTTTTAAATGACCTCAATAAACCAGACTTTTTTCAACGTGGTAAAATAAAGTATATACTTTCGACTAAAATATTTATTTCGATCATTATTGTAACTTATTATAACATTATTTCTAAATACATTAGCGTAAGCTTCAGAAAAATTAAACCTGATAGTGAGCATGCATTTATCGTTGGATTTTACCATTTTGTACAGACTTACTTAACAATTAAATGAAAACATTCATCTACCATTTACAACATGGTTATAATACAAACAAGTCATACGACTGCGTTTATCAGCAATTATATAGTCTTCGATGTATTACATGAGCATACAATAAACATATTAAGTTTAGAATAAACGATCTAGTTTTTGAAGATTAGCACATGGTTAATGTTAATTGTTATACGTAGGTATATGAAAACAGATTTCACTGCTGTTTATAGTTGACTACAAGAAGTTTCGTTGTATTTAATTAAGAACATTGCGACAACACGATACGATTATTTTTTCTTTTTAAGGTGCCAAAACCAAAATGGTGATAAAAGACCAATAAGTTTACATAATAGAAACAACCCAGCATGCAGCAAAAAACACACACTTGTATTAACACCTTTCATCTAATCAGAAGCTCGTAATTTATGCTGAAAATAATTTACATTTGTTCATATACAAATAACAACAACAAATTAGTTCAAATAATATAAAAATAAAATCAGAAAAAGAGGTGAACAGTACAATAAACATTTACAACTAAATACAGCCTTGTGGTATTTACTTTTTAATAATTCGGTTAATTATTTGCAGGGTAAATATTTACTATAAAATCCGTCTTTTCAATAGCCATAAATTTCAGGTATTGTGTTAAAACACATGAGTTCCTACTGATTTATATAACTTCTAGCTACTTTTATTTCTGTATTATATAATTATTACAAACTAACCCCAGCCATTCGAGTAGAGTTAGTGTCAACAGTCTGGTTGACAGTCAACTGTCCATCTTTGGTGGTTGATGAGGTTGGTGTCTGGAACAAGTGTGGTCGTGGAGATACATCCGGGTTTGGTTCACAGGGGGTTCCATCTTTTTGACACATCTTTTTCGTGGGTAACAGGTAGATAAGAGAATGTTTAATTCACAGGACAAAGAAGAATTTACATCTTGAGATTTTTTACTTTCTTAGTTAATTCGGACATGCTGATCACGAATTTGAAGTTTATTTTAATTTTTATCTTTCAGATTTTGAGAAATTTTTTTTTAAATCCTTAAAAAAAGGATATAATTCATATTTTTTGTCGGAACAATTGTTGTAAATCGGTTTCAAAACAGTTTATATGTGAAAGAAATACTTTTATTCATAATAAAAGCAATAGAATCAGAGTAGGAGTAGTACAATTCCACAAAAATAAAAATCGCAAATATATAGTTTACAAAGTGAATTTAACGTTAGATCGAACCTGTCGTGTGAATTTCTTGTTGGGTGAATGTCGCAACGTGTGCCAGATGTACTCACCTAGCATGTCTGGTCCATGTCGGCCGGTATAGCGCGTTTCAATTGTGAGTATATCCTGGTGAAAGCGCTCTCCATGCTCGTCGCATACATCACCCATATGTGGAGCGAAAAAGTCAATATGAGAATGCAAATAATGCCTTTTCAACGAGATGCGACATCCAAGTCTTTCATAGTTGTGCATGAGGTCATCGATGATTTCCTTGTAGTTTTGGCTTTTCTTGTTTCCCAAAAATTCGGTGACAATGTTTCTGAAGCTTGTCCATGCGCGCTTTTCCACGTCGGTCATCTGATCCTCCAGTTCGTGACAGTTGATCATCTTTTTAATGTCAGGTCCGGTGAAGATACCGTTTTCGACTTTGGCGTCTGATAGGCGAGGAAACATGCCTCGCAGAAATTTAAATGTGTTGCTGTGGCGTTCCAGAGCCTTCATATATTTCTTGATGAGGCCAAGTTTGATGTGCAGCGGCGGCAGCAGTATTTTATCACGACGCACTCATTCACAACATTATGTCGACCGCGTATCGGCCATTCTTTTGTTGAGTAATGGACAGCTGTTGCACGACTTTCCCAGAGGCATAGAAAACATGAATATTTGGTAAAGCCGTCTTGAAGGCCCAATAAGAAGTCGATCATTTTGAAATCTCCACACATTTGCCAACTGTAGGTATCGTAGTTTAGTTTTTCAAGAAGCACTTTCACATTGTTGTAATCTTCTTAAGACCACCCTTTAGAGCTTACAAGTGTGGTTTAAACTCCTCAAGGAAATACGGTCTATGAAACGTATCAATGAAGCTGTGATCTTCAATGTTTAAAAATTAACGTTCGAGTAAGCAATCATGTAATTAATCAAATGGTGACTTGACTATAATGAGATATATTGGATGTGCTTTTAAATAATTAAATATGTATATATTATGTAAGATACCTTATTACTATTTATATTTACTAATAATTTTGTTCCACTAAAAAATTTATTCTGCTTATTCCTTAAATATTGTTTTATTTCTTGATCATATTGTGTAAACGAAAAATAAATATCAAACTTTAAATATTACTTACATAAAAATACATATAGCTAATACGTTCCTAGTATTCTAAGGGATTCTCTTAATCGTTATTAAAAAATCGGAAAATGAATGGATATATGTAAGTAATATCGTATAATTAGTACAGTGGATACAAATAGCTCATTATTTTTACTGCGATTATAACATTACTTACTTCTTGAATTGATTGGGGGGGGGGCCTACTTCTTGCTTATATAAGTTGACCTTAATGTAACACGCTCAAAGCGCTCACTTACTGTGCCATAATGAATATCTACTTTACTCTGTTTCAAGAAGAGGTGAGTAGCTGAATGAATTTCAACTAAGTAAGCTCACAAGTGAGCTCGATTAATACCCATCACTAAAGCTTTGGCATGTATTACAATTAGTTATTTGTACAGTTTCCTCGTTTTAAATTAAGTTGTCAAATGTATGTAAGTTTCTTCTAAATTTGTTGTTTCAACGTTATTACATGTGATAATTAACCCGGGCTTAAATAATAATCTATGAAGATATAATTACTTATTTTGCAATATTGACAGTCTACACAGTAATTTTGCAAATAGGGACTCGAAAGAATGGTTCACTTTTTGAGGGTCTGAAATAATATCAAAATATATTTTGAGATGAAAAAGCATATGCTTTGATTAGTTATTTATATACATAATTAATAATATATAATCAACTACGTCATATCGAATTATAGCCAGTTTATCCTTACTAAGCCATTTCTTGTCCTATACATATGTCGACTATTGCGACTATACTTGGATCTCTTCGGTGACATTCAAGCATGCATTCTGCCTATGATGACAATATATTCGGTCACAGAAACATTTGAATTGTTTAAGAGGAATGGAACTCACCATTACCATAGACCTTGACCTCACAAAGAGTCAGCATGGAATAATTGCCACCAGCTCGCTGGATCTTCACGAACTGTCCCGGGAGATGGCCGGAAGTGCAGGTCATGGGAACGATGTCGCTGTCCAACGCAGGACCAACAAATCTTGTACAAAGGGTCAGTTTAGTCTTCGTGATTGAAACCTAAAGAATATGTCAAGTGTATGTACCAGTATGTATATACCAGTTTATGCATGTCAATTTAGATAAATATCGAAATATATTTGTATAACAAGCATTATCGTATAATTCAATGTCTGCAACTATAGATAGACCAAACCATAATTAAAAATAATAAATTCGTACATAATGAGAGGGATAAGCAATTATATAACTAGCAAGTATATTGAAGAAAACGTTGGTTAAATCAATGATTCATCAGAAAGAATGACCTTTCACGGCTCAACTTTACAAATATCTCACGGTCAAAATATAGATTTTATTTAAAACATATATGCTTGAAACAAGTTGTTGCTTTTAGTTGAATATTTACGTTGAATATGAAACCTTCTGCATACGTCCTGCATACATTCTGTATACGTCCTGAATAAGTCCTGCATGTGTCCCCCTTCCATGCCGGGATTTTAAAATGAACATCACGACCAATGTAAGCTTTCGTGATTTATACAAAACTATAGTTTTACAACAACTTTTAGAGCTATACTCCCAATTGTGCACCTAAAAGGGAGATCATGTGATCACACTAAATAATACACATTATTTTATAAAAAAATAGCAAAACAATACTATAAACTGGGTTCTGATTACTGGGTTCTGATTAATGTCGTGTTATAATTCACACAGTAAATTAAAAATATAATATCTTGCTAAAAACATAGAACAACAAATTAAAACAGCTTTCCAGAAATTTAAAAATGTTTAGTTTTACCTGTTTTAAAAATATGTTTGACTATTTTATGAATGGAATATCTTACAAAACATGTCTGTTTAACTAAATACAACGTTTTAAAACACGAATCTATTGGAGAGGGGGGGAGTCCGTGATGGACAAGGTTGCTATGTTGACATTGCCGAATCAATTAATACTATACATTCATGGTATTTAATTGAATATAATGATGTATATTTATACGATGAGTACGTAGTGGTTTATTAATATATTAGACAATCCTTCAATGATTAACTTGTTAATTTAAAAAAAACTATAACATTTTTGATATAATTAAGTGAAATATAAAGTGGTGGTTTCATTCTCATGTATAATGTTAATTATTGTAATTGATTGCTTAGTATAGTTGTTGTATAAAACAACCACTGAATATTTAATTTTGTCTCTATTACATAATAATTTTTAGTTTATAATTTACAATGTTTGGTGCCAAGCCTCCATAAATATTGGAAGACTGACAAATTTCCTTCTTGTATTTTTCATAGTTTACAGACTGTCTAGATTTCAGTTTTTAATCCTTGTATAGAGCAATATACGTTTTCAGCACACAAAGTATGACTTCATATCAAGACCCCACATGTATGGTGTTATATTGCAGTAAATATTAAAATAACTGTTCTTAATACAATTCCGAAAGAATAAACAGCGTGTAGGGATTTTGACTTACTCTTGAAGTATACAACTCCCAAACACAATGACCTATACTAATCGATGCTATCCCAATCAATACCGCCCCTCTTACATCACCCTTCCACAAAGTCTGACATTTCGAAAACTAATAGCATTAAAATTTAAGATTAAATCGTTAACATGTATATATAAATAACCGAAAGTGTTTTCTAACTTTTTATATACTTCATAGCTTCTTACATGACATTAAGTAATAGTCGAATTAAAATTGTATCTACATAGTTTGTGAAAGTTATCCTTAGAACGTAGCCTCTTTCCTAATGATGGCTTATTATTTTCAAATTGGTGCATTCTTAAATACAGGTTTACGTGATCACCATTTTCGGTGAACAAATGTAGTGAAAGTTCCCAAAATGGTAAAATTCTATTTTGGGAAAGTCTTTGGAAAGGTTTGTGGATGGCAAAGGAAACCCGTCATATTTACCGATAGGAATATATTGATTTCGAGCGTTAATGACTTGAAGATCGGATTAATATGCACTAAATTGAAGACAGAAGAATAACATGCGTGTAAAAAGAGGAAAACCCTGGTTACATGGATTGTTTAATTGATGTTATGAGAATACGCAAAAGTAAACGAATCAGTGATTACGCATCTGATATTAGACCCGAATAACGAAAACTATCTAAAAAACATATCATTTAGTTAATTCTAGTTCGTTTAAACTTACGAAGACACTGACGTCTTTGAGGTTCTTTCCCATGTCATTAGCTCCACTGTAGAGAACCATTGAGTCCACAGAAAAGATTCGTGAGAGATCGACCATCCACCAGGGACTTAACTCCGATAGAGTCGACATACAGCTCCCAGCCAATAGAAGAGGGTTGGTGTTGCCGTCCACAGCCCTTTCCGAACTCATACTACTTAGAATGGAGCTCTGATCTGTTAACCGCTTTTCTGAGAGAAGCCGCGTGTTTACTTCTAGAAGAGAGAGAGAGGGAGGGAGTGAGAGAGAGAGGGAGAGAGAGAGAGAGAGATAGAGAGAGAAAGAGAAGGTGACACCAATAGGGGAGAGAGGTAGAGAAGAGGAGAGACAAAATTATGGAGTGTGGTGAGTAGTAGGGGAGGAGGAGCGCGACTTCAGTCATGTGACGTGGGTGGCGGGGGAGAGGGAGGAGGAGGGGGGGTGCTGAGTCATGCTCAGATGCACTTTGAGTCCGGTGCACTTTGGTACGACTGCACCTTACTGAGTGGGAG
>JAYRBW010148822.1:0-14489 GCA_036023295.1 Invenusta paracnida | reverse complement strand
CTGTTAAAGATTTGCGAAGCGTCGCACTATAAATATACTTATATACCCATAAAGCGTGAACGCATTCCTTCTTTTTATTATTCTCTGGGCATGGTCGACTCTCAACTTAAATCAATATTAAATTAAGCAAAATGTGCCATTTCGAAAAAACGTGTCATTCCTTAAAGGAATAAATGTAGTTTCAGAAAACGACCAATGTCACTTCATTAATAAATATTTTTGATTAAAATGAAATATGAAATTTAAAATTTTATGCAAATTATTCATCTATTTGAATTGAAATATTATGTAAAGAGGTCTTCAAAATGAAACAATATTTTATGTAATAAAGTGTTAGCGAATATACTAGTGTGCGTATATCACCCTTATTGATATAACATTAGCTTCACATAATCTTGAAAAATTCTGAATGTTTTCTTTACAACAAATTTTGATATTTTAATTATAAAACATATTTTTTCCCTAATTGTCACTTTTAGTAAAGAGTAAGTGGCGATTTTTGTCAAATATATGTGTCATTGACTTATGTCACTTAGGCATGTTATTTAATACTTTGTTGCTTGTGAAAAGAGATTACGTATCGATTAAACAATTAAAATCATCTGTTTTTCATAGATAAATAATCATTAAATAATACTCACATTACACAGTAAATATTTTATCCTGTTACCTATTTAAATAGTTTAAAAAGCAAAGTTTCTTAGCAGAAGCTTAGAAACATTTATTGTGCAATATGTTTTAGTTATAGCAAAAGACATTTTTATATTAAAATAAAATTTTCAGTTCTAGTAATAAATGCTTCTTCATGTGGGAGAATATCAGTCTCAATTGACAAAGAATTAAGTATCAATTTTTAACCCAATGATTGAAATGAATACGTCCTTTTCTTCATCCCTCTGCACAACAAAGACTAAAGACTCTGAATTTGAGTGGAAATCGATTGTCAACGCTTCCTCCAATCAATTCAACCGAAGATCGCCATCGTATCCAACAGATCTTCCTCTCATTCAACCGACTGAGAGATGACTGTCTGAAGGTGATCGGGTGCTATCGGAGACTTCGGGTTCTCCATCTCGCGTACAACAAGATTGTGCATCTTCCAACTAGGTAAGGGCCATTATAGATGTCACTATCTTTAGTTCTGTTATAAGCATAATTACTAAATTTAATTGTATGTACAGTGTAATACATACCACATAGTCACATTTTTTAAATGACATTGAAAAAAAATTCAAAAGCGGTAGTTAGAAATATTTTGGGCTTAACAATTTTATTGACAATAGTTAAGTCCTTATATAAAATGGATAAAACTTCAAAGTGGTATATATAATAAATACTTATGATTACTTTTAGAATAGTAAAACAGGGAAAAAAAGTATGACAATCCAGGAAAAATTTGTCATGGATAATAAGCGGTGTATTCAACTATTTCAATGAGTCATATTAAGATGTAAGTTGTTAATTAGTACATATCGTTTATAACTGCAAATTTTGTTGGTTTCAAATGATTGGCTTGTGCAAATTAAAATATTTATAAATAATATATTTAATCAAAAAATGTTGATGTTTAGGAAAATAACGTATATTTTTCATTATTTTCTCTTTGTTGTTTGAACAATATGAAAACTGTTTTTATGTTGACACAGTAATCAGTAGAAAATAAAATAAACGCATATTAAAATGGTCATAAACATTTCATTTTGCGATAGAAATAAAATTTATTTAAAATTCAACAAAAAATGAACATTACAGTTGAGATATTTATATCAAGTTAATATTTTTATGATGTCTTAGTTTTTACCATTAAAACAAAGTCAAGGTTTATTATTTTCAAACGTCATTGGCAACACCCTCAACATTCCTCTCTTTCTCTTCATCCGACCAGCTACACGAAAGAGTTTCAGATGCTCGAGGAACTCAACATATCGGGGAATCAGATCCGTTTTCTCCCGGAGGCGTTGGTGAAGCTGCCGAAACTCACGAACCTACGAGCTCACTCCAACCGGATAACTGAGATTCCCGACGGTCTGGTTGACACGTCCATCAAGGTCTGGGGCTTAGTTGTGTCTTCAGTTTTCACTGAAGCGGCTTTGAGTGTTCTGTCTGGATTATGTTGAACCATTCAGTTAGAACTACAATTTTATTAATGCTTAATACGTGGTAGTCTGTTTTAGTAAAAATAAAAAACCTAAACTCTAAACCATCAGCAATGGACTTTCCCTCGATGGGACATGAATGACACACCCAGATTAGGCTCGAGGGGCTGCTGCACTTCTCTGGCAAAGCCACCAGAACGCCTGTAGCGTCGAGGCTACGGTGGTGGCAACATTTCTCGTAAAACACCATGATGCCAGTGTAGTATTGTCGAAAGGGTAGTCAAAAGGTTACATTTATATTCGAAGTGTTTAATACAATAGTGGACATTTTTATATAATTTTTAGTAATAGTATCAAGATATATCACACACATACCTTTTTGTTATAAATATATTATTATCTTAATATATATTTTAAGCCCAGTATATTAATTAACTGATATATATAAACCTAAATAATATATATATTTTTAAGAAATGATTTACGTATTAGACAAGAAGTAATGATAAGTATCTGAATAATTACTTTTAAATATATTTTTTTGAACGATTTTACCTTATACGTCGTGCTCTGTTGCATATATTTTTAAAGGAATATATATATATATAATATTAAACTACAAAATAGGTTAAAACTCATCTAAATAGAAACTGAACTTTTAAATGCTTTCCACATAACTTCGGGACAAAACTCTGAGTCGATGAAATACTTAATTATAATACAATTTATGCTGAAGCGATCAACAATAGGTTGCAACATTAGCAGAATAATTACCATTGGTCCCATAGATATTTGTTTTGTTTATAAACATAGATTTGCTATATCTGAAAAAACTGTAACAATTTGAAGCAGTACCTAAGATTGTAGTGAAAAATAAAAATCCTTTCCATATTTTTAATTACAGTGATAAAAAAGATTAGTAACAATATCGTTTAGATTGAACTACTTATAACTTTATTTAAACGTTTCTATGAAAAATACAATATTGAGATATTTTTAACTAGATATTTTCTATATTAATATGTAAATGAGTTAGCATGTACCTTATTTTTGAAATGATATAAGTTGACAACAATCATAAATTTTACAGTATTTTCAATGTAATTATTTTAGATTTCCATTCGATGTATATATATTGATTAATTCCTATGATTGATCCACTTCAAAGCAATATGACAGCTTGGCCCCATCTTTAAATGCGAAAGTTGTCAATTCAACTTTGATTTAAATCTCTTGGTTTAAATGATGGATCTGAATTATTGATTTATCTCTTTAATTAATCAAAGCATAATTCGCAACCAATTAGAGCAAAGTTTCTATGTGTCCTGAGTAAGTTAATGAAATCAGAGAAACTAGCAAATTATACAAATTTTAATACTATATTGGAACAAACGGCATTATAAAATAAATTGTATTTATTTTTAAAAGTAAATTTGTATTTTACCAAATACAAATTTAGGCAGTAAATTGTAATGTCTCCTTGTACAAAATTTGTGGACGACCTGACCTTATCTTCAGAATATGGACTTTGCCTACAACTTTCTGTACGGTTTGTGTTTTGAGAAACTGGAGGGCACAAGTATGGAAGTTTTGGACATCTCAGGGAACTCTAATCTGGATGTGTCTATGCAGAATTTGAATAATATCAAGTGAGTTCCTGTTTTCTTGAAAATATTCACAGTATTCCCCAATAAGCAGTAAATAGGGCTAACGAATTTGAATTATTTAACAAAACGACAAAATTAACAAAGAATTCATTTATTCTTATATTTACTGTCCTATTATATATGAATGTAAAAATGTTACCGCGACTTCCATTTCATTTTTCTGAAGCATAAACATGGAATCTTAGAATTAGAGTAGGCTGGAAAACTAGCACTGTATAGCTTAACTTGCGTTCCTTTGCTCATCCAGCGAAGTTGACACTACATAGTAAAATAAGATATTGTGTTCTCATGAAAATGTGCATGTCATCAATGAGCTAAAAAATATTATAGAAAGCAATTTTATAGTACCTAGAATTATCCATTTGATTACATTAATATTTATGTACATTCTTATCATATAAAGCAGACAAAAATTGTCTATTACTTTTAAATTTATGAAAATTTGTAAGCCTAATTATATTATTAAATATCTCATAAAATTAAACCTTTTGTATAAAATTCAGGAATCTATTTACAAATTCAGCACACAAAGTTTATTTTGGTAAAATAATTATACAATCATCTGTATTGACATCTCTTACCAATATGCAATTTTGATTATTTTGAATTAAATATTTTTTCACAACAATATTTAAGTGATATTTGGCAATTCGAAGCAGTATCTTCTAAATGCTGGTGCCGCTATTCCACCTCAAGTTTGATGAAGACATATTTCGGTTTCTGAAGAGTACACACTGGTTGTGGAAGACGAACACAATTATTTGATCGAAGAATTCTTTTGTATTAAATTGTTTTGGACTTTGTCAATGGTCACGAATTGTCATGAAATAACGTTGCGTTTTCCAGTGAACCGTATTTTTTTATTATAAATTAAATGACAAAATATACATGTCATTACTCCAATTAAAAATTAAATGTAATATTGATAATTGTTGATCTTACCAGTGCAGAAGAAACTTTGAAATTATAGAATGTCGTCAAAATTCACCGTTACAAGTTTCCAATTTTTGTATAAAAGAAATTGCTGTTTTTCTGTAACATCTTTTGACTGAACAATCTGTTTTAATTATATTAATTTAATCTACATCACGTGCTGTGCTGTAAACGTATAATATTTTGCTCCTTATCACTGACACCGAAAGACATGAATAATTCAGTATATCTAAAATTCAGATTAGATTATTTATAAACTATACATCTCTCCTCTACTCCATTCAGAGGCAAAAAACGCGTGTGTCTGATAGATATGACGGGGGACAATCGAGACATCCCCGGCACCGTTCCCCTTAGTGTTTTGCCGCAGAGGACGCTTCCCGTGCAGGCAGGAGTGGCAGATTCAGCTGGCAACAGGAATAAGTGAGTATTGATTTGGGAGGGTCAATGGGTGTGCTGTTCTTTACTTCAGAGCACATCTGATAAATTAATAGGGTCCTATCGTTTTTTGTTTACATTGATGAGTCTCTTCATTTCCATCAAATTTATTAGAAATTTTAATTAAATTTTCATTAAAATAATTGCCTTGGACATCTAGATACTACTAGCTTATCTAGAAGTCTATGATTTTTGCTAGTTCAATTCTATAAATTATTGATGATCAGTAGTGTTTCATATTTAGGTTCATGTATTTGACATTCTATATATAAGTCGTGAATCAGCTTTATATATATATTTTTATTAGGTTTGTAATAAGGATCAATTTTGATTTTCTTGAGTATTAACAAAATGATAGAAAAATACACGATACAATTAGGAAATAGTTCCTCTATCAGATGATGAATAAAGAGAGTACAATATAAGATTTTAAGGGATAATTTGAATTTCATACTTTTAGGATCTGGTCGTCAGTTATGTAGACATTTTAAGATGACATTTTTATGAAAAATTTGATGATGATTTTAGGATAAAATTTATGATGATACATTATTAGAAATGACCCTACATATTTAACAAACAGTAGAAATATTGGTACAAAGAACTCTCAGTTGAATAACAAAAAAAGTTGTTGAAAAATGAAAGACGCTCAAATATGCAAAGGAATATAATTAAACGCCTTCGGGGAATTCTGTAAAGTTAATCTAATTATAAGATTTATAATTTTGTATCTGTTCATAAATGTTTACATAATGCTTACAATTAGACGGCTTATTTTATAAGACAAAAATATCCAATAAAACAAAGGCACTTTTATCGAACAATCAAATTATTTGGATACTATATTTCTTTTACTTACGATTTATAGCAGTAGTGTAAATCTATGAAAAATATCGAAATATTTATTAAATTTCATATAAACTAAAAATACGATTAAATATTATATAATTCCAAAAGAAGACGTCGGGAATGTCTCTATTAAGTTTATGAAGATCCTTTTGTCATTATCACCTTTGCAGTCTCAACATCTCAGTCGTCCGCAAGACTCACTTTCCCACTCCGGACTCGGCCGTGTTCGCAATGATGGACGGCGGACTGAACAAACAGGTTCCCAACTATCTGAGTGCTGTGTTGCCCCAGGTCTTCTTCAACGAGTCTCGTAGGACCAGAACCGATGCGGATGCCATCAAGTACACTCTCCTCACACTACACAAGTGAGTCAATTTATATTTTTAATAGAATTCATAATAAGTGAAGTATACCATATTCCAATTTGGGAATTACATGTAGTCAAGTACGCACATGCTAGATCCGCTGATATCGATTAGAATTATTATATCTATTACCTATTTATAGAAAAACCGTTACATCTCATAAAACGGCATAAATCATTATGTCTTAGAGTTAATACCAAATATTATATATATAATAAGAATATATATAAATAAAAAGAATCTTTTATAAACTTTTGATAATACTTTCAACTTTACTATTATTGCCTATATTAATTATATTTTTTGCTTAATGTATTATTCATTTCATTACAAATTCAGCTACCTATATCGGATTTTTGCATATTTAATATGTTCTACTTATTCAATATGTGCGGATTTGAATGCACATTGTTGTCCTATTCTAAAGTTGTAACAAAAATAAGAGTAAAACTGCGTCCTTTTTTATATTAATAAAATTAGAGTCAAATTTTGAATTGGATCTTTCTACTCTTCTATAGAATAAAACAAATTAAAATTTATACTCTCACTTCCTGCCCAAATCAGAACTTTGGGAGCACTGGGCCAACGATTGGGCGCATCATGCGGCCTTGTATACCTGCGGCAATCCGAAGACCAAATGAACCATTCTGACAGCGACAGCTGTCGGTGGCAGTTGACGGTGGGGAACCTTGGTGATGTTGGCATTGTGGTTGCTACGGGCGACGTTGTGGAGTTGGTGAGCAGGAACTTCAGTGTTGCCAAGGATTCAGCCGAAAGGGACAGAGTTCGGGAATGTGGAGGCATCATTACTGAAGATGATAAGGTGAAGAAATGATAAATTTATAGGGGCTTTACTTTGAGGGAGCACTATTAGGCGAGAAAGGACTCCTTACTGTTTTAAACATATTTATTCAGATTTGTACGACGTGTTGATAAAATAATCGCTACAGTATTGTTTCTTACTTTGCAGGTGACAAATGGCGGCAAGATAATTACTGTTTCGTTAAAAATGTGATATGTTTTATGTTTAGACTTTTAATTCTCTCATCCCTGGCTGGTAACTATGTTTGTCGGATTTTTAATAGCCTGTTTGATATGATGGCGGTTCTAATAGATGACATGACGTTGGACACCATAATGACTAAAAATAACCAAAAGTCTTACACAATAGGAGTTTATATTAACAATTTATTAATTGCACTTAATGACAGAAATAATTACACAATGAATTTTGTGTTATTACTAGGATGTTAGCCTACAATAATATCTCCTCTAAAATTCTTTGCAGACCATCTTTACATGCACTTAAATATGAAAGAAAAATATTCGGAATAATGACTAAACTTCATCTTCTCAAAATTGACTAATTCGGGATATTTTATACTACTAAATGACAATACAAGTAGTATAAATATTTCATAACTTTAAATTACAAATATATATATAAATGTATACATGTATTTTTAAGATAAACATATATTTGTATATAAGTTTGAACATTTTGTCTTGAATTGGCAAATAAAATAACTAACACAAAAATAATCGGATAAATTGCACCTAACCGATATTTCTTTCCATCCATGGATTTTGCAGGTCAACGGAGTGTCGAAATGTTCACGGCTCCTCGGTTCCTCCTATTTGTTCCCATTCGTTCTCCCACTGCCACACGTCTGTATTGTGGATGTGGATGCCAGCAGCCTCATTATCATGGCAAGTCACCGGTTCTGGGAGTTTGTAACTCCTGAGGAGGCCGTTCAAGAGGCTCGGAAAGTCAAGACCGCCATCACAGCTGCCAAGAAACTGCTCGATCTTGCTCAGGTCAGTTTGTCCCGAAGAGTCTTTATGGTATCATCAAGATATCGATAAGCAACCAAATGATCGCTGTGTAAATGCCTCGAAGCTTAGTAGCATAAATGGGCGGATCAATATCTGTAAAATATTAGAAATTAAAAACATGTTTACTGAAAGTGAATAATTTAGTTTTTAAGTAACAGTCGCGTCACGATATTGTACATATTATTGAACACTGAGAATATCAAATAAAACTTTAATTCACGTATCACGCATTGTTTTTCAAGCTATAAAACTAGCAATACATATTGATGGCACTGCTTTCACGAGTAAGCAACAAACATTCGTCGGTTATAGTTAAGCTTGTTCTAATCGTATTAGTTGTCTAACAGGATGAGAAAATATAAAATATGTACAGGGTAGAGAAAACTTTTAGAAGTAGTCTATATTTTCATACCCCCGCTTGTAGTTACTTAATAGAATATTAAAACATTTTATGTTAATCAAAAATGGAAATATTTTGTTAATTTCAGCTAGTCTAACTGTGAATCCCACAATATTAATACATATATCGATTATAATTGATAATTTTGGCAAAATAATATGATTATATTAAACTTACAGAGTAGTATGGAGTGCGTTTTTGGACCCCCTCTTCTATCCAATTACAATCGCGTAAACATTCAACCAAAATCTCTTTATAAACAGTATGTATTTAACATTGTAATTATGTTGTATGCATAATAAAAAGGCGGTCATTCTTTATAAAGCTGACCAATTTCGTTGTTAGATAACTTCTTGTAGCATAAAGTCTGTTTAAAAACAGAGAAATTAGTACATTTTTGTATTAATATTTGGTCCGAGTTGTGTATAGGAATATTTTATTCAGAATAATGTATACAAAGAGAATTTTCTCCCCTTTAAAACGATATCAAATATGTCTTTACAGGTGGCTCTAGGTAGATGAAATATTTCTTTGAAGATGTGATAAAAAATGCAATTGTTATAGTTATTTCCTTCTTATAATCTGCTACATACGATGACAGAGGAGGAGAGGGGGAACTAAATTTTTCAATTCCAATGCGAAACATAAAATCAACAATCTATCTGATAATTCCCTACGAAATTGGTATGTTTTCCTTAGTGGGAGATAATTAATATGTATCAGCTGTGCTTGCTTTATACCATCACTTTTGCGCACACTGTACTTATAAATGTGCTTTTTGAATAAACATTATTAATTAAATACAATAAATTTAATTACCGATTTAATAGTTAATTGTTGTTAGTATTTGGGGGGGGGCAGAAAATTATATAAAATTACTAAGTTATTAATGAAATATTATAGACTAATGGAAGCAAAAAATATTTTCGAAAAATATGCTATCCGGTTCGTTCAAATTTGGTGGCAAAAGGTTGACCAGATGTCGAATTACACAGCGCCCAATTTGGTCAAAAAAGATCTGTCTTAATTTATCAATATTTCACTTTACGACGCAACCTCTACTACTGCAATTATAAGTATATCTTTTCTTATATAAACGCTAATAGATAATAGGTACTGATAACGAGCTAGCTCACATGACAAAGATACATCTTCAACTTCCATTTCTTACAGGCCTACGGATCTGAAGAAAACCTCAGTGTCCTAGTGATAATGTGTGATCAGATGGCCCACTGTCTTATGTACTGTCAAGATTTGGAGGGGGATGAGGAGGCTAACAATCAGTTCCAAGATGAAACCTCCAGTTCCGACAGCGATGTCGAGGTGGCCAGTTCCCATGACTACAGACAAAACTGGGTTCCCGGGGAGGAGGAGTATGATTATCAAAATGAGGTAAGTTTATGGAGAGGGTACACCTGGTAAACTAATCAGGGTTAAACTAAGAATTTGGAGCTAGGAATTAGAAATTATTCTTAGAAGCTATAATTTGGACAAAAAATATTGTAATGATTTAGATGTATCTTTCGGAACAACATTAAAAAATATTAAGACAAATCCAATATACAGCGGAATATACCTACAGGAAATCATTAATTTCATGGAAGTTATTGGCGATTTATGATTTTCTTAATAAAATTAATGATTTCCCGCGTATTGAAAAATCCATTTTACAATCATGTAACATGGTGGCCGTACTGGACTGTTCTATTTGTTTGTCCAATTTGAATTTATACCGCTTACTGGAAGATACTAATCTATTGCTATTCATTTATTACATTAACTGTGAATTTACTAGCTATAGGAGATTCTATATGAGTGGCAAACAGTTAAGAGACGAACATCGTATAAAAAAGCTAAAATTGAAGGATTTTACTAAAATTATGAAACTCGCACACTAATATAAATATCAAATTCGAGGACTCAAAAATGAAAGGAATACGAAAATCTTAAACATCTTGAGATTACCAGTGGCGTCCTGGAGATACTTTAGAGCTCTTTTAGATAGATGAGAGATTTAGAAAAAATCAGAAATCCTTGAAACATCTCTGAGGAGTAATATAAAAGGTAAGAAAACTCGTAACTGGCAGGAGTGTTTGGAATACTCTCAAGAACTTGATATAACTTGAAAATTGAAAGTAGAATAGAAAAGCAATAAATAATAGTATATTAAAAAGAATAGTAAAATCTCAAATGTCAGTGTTTATCATAAAGTGAAGGGAAAAACATAATAAATATTTGGAGACGTTAGTCTCTAGTAATTGAGTTATCTACTAAAAGATTTATCCATTATCAATAAAAATAAAAAATAAAATAAACAGCGTGTATAGATCTATAAATACATCAATTTTGAAAATGAGTACAATTATGTTTTCGAGTGTTACATAATATAATAGCGAGAATAATAGTTAGTAGAGACTAACCAAACTTCTCAATATATTTAATATTACTTTTACCATAGAGTAAGTCAGGCAAAAGTTGTTACTCTGTTCATTTTGTTGAAAGTTCTTAATTTTTTTTATATTCCACGCTTAAAAATGTCACAAAATTCATAAATTTTAATATAACACTTAAATACATTAAATTCATTAAAAATATCAAGTTCATAGTACATTTAACCGATACCTTATTAACAGTAGAATAACAAAAAATTGCATTTTGTCTATTTGAACAGCCGTATGCAGCACACAATTTACCCAATTTATTGAAAAGATATTTTAAATATATAATTTAATCAAGTCAAAGTATCGGGCAACAGCTTGATTGTCTCCTTTGAAAATGAGTATATTTTACCAACAAATTTCACTCATATAATGTTATTTTATTGAGTGACAGGTCTTATTGTTTATGATCTTTGCTCTGGATTGTTTCTTCACTTAATAATAACATATAATTATTTTATTTTATTTAAAGAAGATTTAAAATAATTTCTACAACAATTAGTGACATTTTACTGGACTTTATGAACACTTAAAGGAGCCTTTATATCATCTATACTTCGATTATTCTTCTAATTCAGAGTCACTCAACTGGGTATCCCACGGTTGCAGAAGATACTCCCACATCTCGGACGCGTTATAAGAAGCGACACGAGGCAGCTGCGATCACAGAGCAACAGATGAGGGAACGATTATCTACCGAGGTTGGTCACTCTTGTTGTTGTATGTGTAATGTACGACCGAATTACAAAACTGCATTTTGGCTTTTAGTTTTTACCCTTTGTTTTACTTTTTCGAATATGCTATCAAAATATATTTTCCTTTTTGCTCATTTTCTTTTTTTCTACTTTGTCATTTTAACTTAACCTTGTACAACATTAACGGATAGGGTTAAATAGATAAATTATATATCCTAATGCGCTATTATAAGCTCATTTTTTCAAAATTGAAAAATAAACATATTAAATTATTTACTATTTCAATACTTAAAATAATATATGTAATTGTGTACTTCAAAAGTCTTTTCCGAAGCATTTCATAAAATATAAAAATAAGTGCACTGAAGCTGACACAATCAATTAATTATGAATCAAGCGCCACTGATACTGAGGATGATGAAATGGAAATACAGCAACCTACAACTTTGTAATTGTTCTCTGCGATCGCAGACATACGTCGATTCATGCTCTGTACCCACCAAATGATTTGTCTGCGTCCATTGAAGGTCTTCAAAAGAAGCTGTACCATATGATATCAAGATCGCAGTAATTAGATTCGCTACACAAAAAACACAAAAGAAGATGACTGATTATTTTAAATAAATTATAAATCATCTTCACATGTTTGTGTGCCTATTTGACTTGTTTGTAGTAGTTGTTAATATTGCTCAAAACATTATAAAACCTATTTTGAGACGGTTTTATCTGTTCATTAATCTGCAGGTATTATGAAAAACAATACTTAATCATAAACAAAAAAGTTATGTGTTGTAGTGAAATCTTCTATATGTATACACAGTTCTGTTAATGTACAATACAATCAATGACTTGATAGGTTGTTCGATAATTAATACAATTTTCTGATTTTTAAACAAATATATGAATTACTTTTATTAATACATTCGTTAATTAACACAACTTTACCTGAAACAATAGATGTATTAATTAGCGGGTGTTTACTGTATTCTACTTAGGTATAGGTATAATGACTAACTGAAGGTGTGGTGACATTCTAAATGTAATTAGAGAACGCCACCGGCGATCTCTGCCTATTTAATATGAGCGTTGGGTTACTGGGTTAATCAAAAATTTCATATATATGTATGTAATAGAAAAAAAGATTAAAATTGGTAGATTGAGATTTGATTTACATGTAAATTACCTGTAGGAATTGAAAAAAAAACTTTGAAATTTGAAAAAGCTACAAAAATTGGACATCGATATCTATGAACTTGACCTATATATGTGAGGTCATTAGAGTGTCTTATAGTGTAAGCCGTTTAGATATAGGTGGTTAGGATATACCTAGAGGCTTAAACAGGATATTTCGAAATGGGCAAAATGTAAATTTTTAAGCGACTGTAGATCGGTTGCGAGGCATGACCTTGATATTCTAGGACCAGCTAGAGGATACGGGCTATCAGGATAGTGTAGACGTTTTGCTTTGCGTTGCTTAGCAACGGTGTTATTCAATGTTAAATATTTACTTATTTAAAAATCTAATATAGGGTCATATAGGCTAAAAAAATAGTCCGTTATTTTTTAGTTACCGCTCATCTAGTTGTTACGTACTATTGCTTAAATCTATGATTTTTGGGGAAATATTCAAATTACTATAGATTATTTTAAATATTTGTCTTAAAATTAATATTTAATGTTTTACTACTCATGTAAGATTATTAAATGAAAATTGTAATGATTTTGTCTGAAATGTAACCAAATCTGTCCATTTTGAGACAGAAGTGTTTTCTTTCAGTGTTTCTAAAAGTGTTCGAAAATGTCGCGTTTATTTTCACTGTTGGTGAATTGTTTAAGAAACTTAGTTGAACATTTTTGTGTAGAACATATATTGTAGAAAAAATTCATTCCATACCACTTAGCTTACAATATTTTAATTATCCGTTTATCTATCAAAAACGATATTTTACTCTCACGATTTGCAGAAAAATTAACCGTTTTAATAGTTATATAAAAGCCATAGATATCGAATAATACAATATTCTATAATTATAAAAATATAAATGTTAGTGCATTTTAATGCATATATAATAAATAAAATTCGCTTTCATCGGTTAGAATTTATCTATTCATTAACATTTTTTAAATCGGTTCACGATGAGGAAGTTTTTAAATATACAAAACTATAATATGAGTATTTTTCTTAAAAAGAAACATTATCACCAAGTTCGCCGCCCCCCCCCCTCCCTTCAACCACAATCTCAGGTGAAAGAAAAGGAACTGACCAGAGATCTTGGGACAGGACTAGTGGACGGCTATTACGGGAACCCAAACGATAACTGGATCACAGGCGATGGAGGATCCGCTTATTCGGCACCCAAATCCTACAAGTCAGGACAGTTTAGGGGTAAGTTTCAATATAACCATAAGTAGCCATAGAGTAATTAAACACAGAGATTTTACTTTTATTGATTTCATATTGATCGCGCTGTTAATTTTCGTCAATATAAAATCTTTTTATTTTAATAAATTTCATGTAAATGTGTTACAAAAAGTAGTAATAAATATTTTTATGAAATTCATTTCAAGAGAAAATATATGTACAATTTCTAACGATTTTGAGGAGATTTGGATATGTATCTCCGAAGAAAATCGTTAGATATCGCTATTTATCTACGGATAATCAATTAATCATCTATTGATTAATTTCAAATACTTATTTAATTGTATGCTACACTTTATTTATAATTTTGTATAAGCTGCAATTATGGCTAAAGAAGAATTAACATTTCT
>JAYRBW010148811.1:0-14490 GCA_036023295.1 Invenusta paracnida | reverse complement strand
GTTAAATCATTTCAAAATATAAATTAGTTTTTAAATGGTAGCTGTTTAAAAAATGACCGTTCTTGTGGTATTCTAATGTACCTTACTGTACGTAAGTTGCGCGCATGAGCTAACAACCTACTGCCGTAGGTTTAGATATTGCTATGTTGTGTTTAATGTTATTGTAGATGGATTCTATATTTAGTTTGTACTAGGATTAGGGATGTAAATAAATATATTTGCTAAAAATATAAAATATGCTTATCAAATTTTGTTTATCGTTCATTTTATTACAATAATATTATGAATGGTACTATAAGCGAATACTTATTGTTCATAGATCCAAATAGGGTTAATTACCGGGGTTTATACTTTCTGTTGTATAACTAACGGAGTTGTCAATGACGTATGAAAGTCTCTTACGTTATTTACAACATCTAATTCCGTTGGCATGTTGCGCGAAGATTGCGTAAATTTGCAATAAATTGATGTTTGCGTAGAGATTTTCCTTTATTTACATGCTCGAAAAAGGTGTCAGAGAAATGACTACATGAAAAAGAAAAAATAATCAATGGAAGGTTTTTAGTGAATTCGTGTATTGATATAGGAAATACGATTGTTCGATGAAAAGACCCATTTTAAGTACTTCCGCATGAGTCGCTATCAACTATTGAAGCAAATGGGATGCTTATAAAAAAGAAATACACATGTATCGATAGATTAAAGAAAGGCTTTCTGTAATCTTAAGAATATTGGATACTCGAGTCATGGTCAGCAAAGTATTCCTATTAGCTTTTGTTTAGGTAACGCAACAGGGAACCAAATCGTCGCCATACCATCGACATATTGTCTTAATTCTGAGCTTGAGTATATATATACCTACTGGGTGAGTTTATGTTTGGTTTTAAGCGAAAAGTGTTAGTTTTATCTTAGTCTTAGTCTTAAGAAGGAGTCATTAAAACTTTCTTAAAACGGTCTTATAAAACTTTCTGAAGATGATTACAAAATAAAATTTCTTTGTTTTAATAAGTTTTGGAAGCCTATATACCAAAAACACATACACATGTCATAATAAATGATTTAGTATTATTACCTTCTACTATATAATAATATATATTGAGATATTTAACATATACATATATTTTTATTTATAAATATATGTATATGAAATATTGTTATAGGTATATACAATTTTAATTATTTATTTTTCTATATTTTTATAACGAAAAATATCTCTAAGAATATAAAATAAATATATATAAAAATAGAAATTAATAGTTTTTTAAATTAATAAATAATAAATAATTGTAACAGTATATATGCATATTCTTCATCAATACATATATTTCTAATCAATAAATGTATATATTTGTATAATTAATACATATACATATACTATTATTATTACTTATATAATCCTACTTAGATGTTATGATTATTATATGATATTATAAATATAATAATAAAATGTTATTATAATAAATAAATATATGAAATAAAAAAACTAATTGGAAATTAATTAATAAAATAAAATAAAATAAATCATTTTATAATTAATAAAGTATTATTAACAAATTTAAAAAATAATTTATTTTTTAATATAAAATTTAATAAAATATAATTGGATAATATTAATTATTATATTATTACAGTTTTATATAATGTTATAAACCAGGAGATAGGATATACAATTTTATTTTAACTATAATTAAAATTATGTAGGTAAGCACCTAATTCATATCAACTAATTATATTTAATATTTATTTCCAATAATATTCTTAATGACATTCTAAATGAAAATTATCAAACTATAATTAATTTGTTATTATATTTCATTAACCTAAAGCAACAACCTATAGTATTTTGTAAGAAAATTGAGTTTTATATTATATTCAAAACATATTATATCTCAAATATCGAAATGTAGCTACAGAGTGTTATTAATATTTTGAAAGTTTTAAAACCTAACATAATCTCGATTTTTTCTAATCTATACTGCTGCTTAGTTTTATCTTAGTCATAAAACAATATAAAAACGTAGCATCAAAAGTTTTACTAGTATTAAGAAAGTTTTAAAACCATCTTAAGAGAATATCTTAAGAAGAATGAAAAGTTATAGAAAAGTTTTAGACAAACGAGTTTATTGTTGGTCATAAGACGGTCTTTAGACTATGATAAAACTAAAACTTTTCGCTTAAAACCAAATATAAACTCACCCGCACTGTATATATCGAGTATCAAATATCGAGCTGGATACTGTGACGCATACAGTGCACATACTAGTATTAATTATAACGAGCAACCTTATCAATTAATATGCATAGAATGTAGTTCCGCAACTACGCAAAAAGTTAAAATACTCCAATGCCATGCGAAGACTCTTGCTCCTGCGGCAAATCGTTCTGATTGGCTAATCCTAACACAGTATCGGAGGCAGAGCTCCGTCAGTTGCAAATGTTGTACGAACTTTTCGTCCGTCACCTCCGAATGGACAATCCGGCGACGTGTAACATGTCGGAATGAATGGAGTGTTTAAGTATAAATTTAAAAGTCTCTAATTATTCTTACAGTTTTCAGCTGACAAACATGAAAATGGAGAATCTAGAGTGGAGCGAGGATTTTGTGCATGGCTCCAGGTCAATCAGCTCACCAGCTGGTTTAGATCACTTCTGAAAGTTTAATATTAATTAACTTATAGATTATTATTATGAATATTATTATTATCCAATTTCCTTTTTTACCTGTGACCCACCCGGCAATAATCCAAATTTCGGAGAAATAGTTCAATTTAATGCATTAATTAAAAAGCCTCAGTTTTCTCTTGTGACTTCAAATTGTCCGATTCATAACTTGCTCTTTTTATGAAACATACATATTATTATAAAAAGATAGTTTACACTATTGTGCACTTTTGTCACAATTAACAAATGTTACTCTGTCACATTTTAGGTTTTGAATATTTCCTTATTCAAACCAGAAAATAGCAATTTTGTGATTGCAAAAATGTTGAATGAATGAAACAAAGAAACAAATTTGACTTAACTATATCCATAAAGCCCAAAGTTTTGATGTGTTATAAAATGAAAAAATGGAACAATGTTATTTATACAAAAATAAAATTTTACAACTTTTAGCGTTAAATTCGCAATTGTCAACCCATAAGAGAATCCACATTTCAAAGAAGCACCCCTTTATCAAAAATGAGCCAAACATACTTTTATATAGAAACTGCATCTCTCTCAATATTGACAAAACTCTCATTCGGGTGCTGATTAATTTTATAGAATAATTCACCAAGTACAATAAAGCTTTGTTGCAGAAAATAATAAAATAATTTTGTTTCGAAAGAAATTTCATTATTTTTTTACAGAAAAATCCCTTGTGAAGGTTAATATCTAAAATCGTAAAAATTATTATACCCAATTGTCCATTAAATATATTCATGATATAAATTTCTAAATATTGTCTGGAATGGTGCAAAAACGGCGATTTGATCTCAATTTTCTCAGTTGCCTCAGAACACCTCAGATTGCGACACCGACAGTGTGCTAACAACACAATTAAATGTGACCTCGCATTGATTTATTGATCAATAAAATGGTTGCATGTGTAATATGTCCAGTGCTATATTAGTCATTTATCGTGAACTTACAAATCTTTCCAAACTGAGAATTCACTCAAAAGGATAGTGAAAAGGATAATGCAAAGCGTAGTTAATTTCCGTCGTGTGAGAATGATTTTTATTTCAATAAATTTAATTTAAAAGTTTAAAAGGAATATATTAAAGTGGTATGTTTTTCAAATTGTGATTAAAATCGTTTGAGAGTTTAGCAATGGTGACCAATTAATTATAATATTCTTTAGTATGTCAAACTTATTTATAGTTATAAGTAAAGTCCAAATACAGGGCAAATTATAAGTGGACAATACATTTCTCCGTGTTAGTGCTTCGGCAATTTTTATTTTTGATGGCAAATATACAGTTCAGTTATAGTGCTGTGCTTTCCTCGGCAAGTGTGTGGATAAACATTTCTGATTGGCTAATTGGTTGCCACTTATTAATTATTTGTTATTTTACTTTACAAATCATTTTTATAATCAATATTTGGTTACGCGTATTCATCGTTTGTTATTAATTGTCAGTAGAACCTGTTACTAGTGTCTGCAGTGTACATTATCTGTAATTTATTAATACTTGCAGCAATATATTACTATTGTTTTAATAATAGTTAAGTCATTATAGTAATATATTAATACTTAAATATATCGAAATGCATTTATCTTTTTTGGGTCCTATATCAAATACATATTTATCAAACAATTATTAATGAATATTTCATAAATACCTTCTATACTATAAATGTGTCAAAGCTTATAAAGTGGACGTCTATAGACAAGATACCAATCAAGTTTGATTGGATTTTTCATCAAACAGGAATACTTAAAGTAATGAATATCTGTAATATGCAATTATGTGACAAGTGTCTCAAATATATCTGTATCGGTACATTATGATATATGATACATTAACCAGTATCGAGACATAACCATCTACATAACCCACCTAACCTTAACTTTTGTAATGCCAAATGAAGCAAGCATAACGCTGCATTCACCTTCCTTGTATTACGATGACCTGTGTCTGGAAATGTGTATATTTATAGTTTATGTAAATTGTATTACTCATTTTATAAATAAATTATTAATGCATTAAGTTTTAAAGAAATAGATTATATGAACATATCATTACTTAAAGCGACTCATACACAACGCTTATACAGGAAACGTAAAGTATCCTTTATTCTTAGAATAAATATTTTCATAAAATATAACACAAAACTCGTACAATATAATACAACATATAATAATAATAATACACCTTTATTTAATAATAACTCGAAGCATACAAATGTCTACAAATTTAGAGGAATATATTAGACAAGGCTACAAATATAATATAATGGAAACGGTATTTATTTATGCGTCATTAAAAAGCTTTAGAAGTAATATAATATGAACACAATGTATATATAGAAAACAAATATTATATATAAATTACTATTTGTTAAAGTAAACTAAGAAATAATAATTAGCTACCAATTAGCCAATTAGAAACATTCATTGAAAAAAATTGTCGATAAAAGCTCAGCACTACTGAACTATTTGCCGAAGTGTTTACACCAAGATTGGTGCCAAATTTATTGCACCACTTTATTGCTCCACTTTATTGCCTGTGTAATTTGGATTTATATCTAGCTCGTAAAATAACTTTAAATTAAAGTTAATTCAATTATAGTTTAGAATAAGATGTTCAGATTAACAGCCATATCTTTTCACCATTTCTGCCGTTTACAATGACAGAACGTGTCAGCCAATCAGGTGGCAATAACAGCCTTGGGGAATCGGTATCTAAGGGCGCCGGGTAGTCTAGCAACGCCACTCAGATCTAGAATGAGTTGGGCCGACGGCCAGATGAAATGGTGTCGGCAACCTTGGAAATAAAAAAAGTTGAATCAACTGCTGTCTGATCAGAAGTTTAATCCGACCAAGATCGTTTGCAGTAAATTTATTTTTCTGAATTTTATTTATGAAAATGAGATTTCGGTTTTCCTTTAATTTCAGTTACAAATTATGTCCACATTTATCTGTACCCGATCGTTTTCTAGAATTTACCGATAAATTTTAAATCAAGAATTATAAACAATTGATCATTGACATGTGTTTTTGTGCTCTAATAGAAATGATATTATTGCACTTTAATAATAATTAGTTCAACATGTAATTTTTGTTCAAACATTTTGGGATTTAAAAAAAATTGAGATAATGAAAACCTAGAATCTCTGTGCGTTAAATTATAGGAAGTTACTAAAATTACTAAGTTCCTTTTTAAACTCCTTGGTGTTTGTTAAAAAGCACACTGTTGGATTTACTTTCGGGTTATTTATACAGGTTATTTATACTCAATTCATTTATCAATAGTTTGAGTTAACCTGTTGCAAATATATATAAAAAAAATATTTATTATTTAGACTTTATATTATTTGATCGCTACCTATTAGTAGTAGAATGATTTATTTACTAATTATACTTTATTCATCTAAATTAATTTTTTTGCTAATTGCGTTATTTTCAATTTTTTGTTTTCCTGCATTTTCAGGATAGTTTCGTAATTTATTTTTGCCTGAAAATGATGATATTATTGTAGAAAGCTTGCCGATTTACATGGTGCCTGCCCACAAATAATATTTCACATCCTTACTAATGATTTAAAACTGAGATCTGTAAGCAATCGATATGCCGACAACTCCTAGTGTGTACCTTACAAAAAGACGGCCGTTTTCCAAATATCTAAATAGTTTATTAAGTAAACATTGAGTACATTGTAGACTAAAGACCATTTCGATCTTCGGGAATATAAAGCAGTCACAGATGTTTGTATCGGGAGAGTAGGGAGCTTGTGGGGAAATGTAGCATTCTTTAAGGCAATGAATTCTCTGGTTACATTTGAAGAATGGCTGGTCGTTATCATGTTAGATAATTGAGTTCTACCATGAAATTGATTTACCACTTTCTTTCAGTTCTGCCTCCAAGAATTCACAGTATATTTCAAAATTATTGACTGATTGATTGATCGACAAAGCACCATGAAGTAGCTTAGTCAGTCCTTCAAAGTTCGTTGTGATCAGAGCTATAAATTTCAATTCCACTGGAGACCTCTTAGGAGTTGTTGGCACATCGATCGCTTACAGATTTCAGTTTTAAATCATTAGTAATGATGTGAAATATAATTTGTGGGCAGGCACCATGTAAATCTGCAAGCTTTCTACAATAACGATAATTATATTATATATCGCAACAGTCATTCACAGATTATCTCTGCATTATACATAGCATAACAGATGCCAAAAACGTCCGTTTTTTGTGTTACACCCTATAACTATCTGTGAAAATGTCTTAAACCAGCCTCTTTGTCTCCTGCACTTTATTTCAGATATTGTTGATCAAAGGGTTGTCAAGTTTTTCGTGCTTTATGATGATGTACAACTGCAGTGCATTATTCCAGTTACCAATAGTTTATAGCAAATATTTTGTACATTCCGTGATATATTTCACATACTGTATATTATGTACTAAAATATTGTTTCTGATTTATTTATTGTACAATATTTTTTTTAGAAACATACTATCTGTTTCGTTTATCTATTTGGTTATGTTTGATTTATTCAATTTAAATTAGTAGTTTGTTATGATCAATATATAGTTTAGCTATTTTTTCGGTTTATTAATAATTAATTAATCTAATTAGAGATAATGTCCGAAATAGTTTAATAAAATAAAGACTACTTTAATTGAACGAATGAATTGTATTTAAATTTTTGTGTAAAACAGCAAATTTAATCAGTATTAGCTTCTTAAAAATTAGGACAAACATGCAGAAATTCGATTTTAATAAAGTTAATTGCTACAAAATGCCGGTAAAAATAACTTTTAGTGAATATCTAAAATTTGTATGGAATTGTGCCTTAATTGAGTTTCAAAATTTTCCTTTAATTACTTGGTGGAAGATACTATGAATGGATATTTTATTTATCGATACTAATAAAAATATGTTTCCAACAATATGGACAATTTCTAAAGAATCTCATTTCAAATCAAAAATCTTACAAATTTTTTAAATTTATAAAAAAAGACTGATTTTCAAAAAATATAGCTGAATATTATATCTGAAAATGGTTTATTTACATTATTTCTTTTGATTTTTACCACGTATATTTTTTATAATGCATAAATATTTCATTTTGTTATATTTCCCTTGATTTAAAGTTGAACAATGCAATTAAACCAGTAAGCGGTTTCTATCTTAAAAATACTAAAATTTTGTTAAAGACACATTTTCATTTTTTTAGATTCTTTTTAATTCTCAATTAAAGCACAATCCATAAAAATGATCAAACATATTTGTTGTGTAATTTTTACCTTGGAAATTGAGTTAAGATTGATTTGTTTAATTATATAAAATAAATAACTATTTTTAAATGATCTTTTGTGACATTTCCATTTATTTAGATAATGACAATTATTGACTGTATTATTTATTTATTTTGAGGATATTTTAATATCCCAAATTCTTGAAAAATCAGAAAATCTATCATTAAAAACGCACACTGTGTATTATTAAGGTAAATTAATCCTCAATTTTTCACAAGTAAGAATAGTTTCGTTAACAATTAATATGGTTCACATTATGGAGTCACGTGATCCTGCTCTGTCTTATGATTGGTTTTCGGGTTTTACTAACTCCGTCGACGAAATTGCAATTCTGACAATTTGGCTTTCTGTGTGGCTGCTATCCACTCCCATTTCTGTGAGTAGAACAAAGCAAAACGAATCCCCAAATCTAAATACAGGTCCACCGACAATGATGTAAAGCAATGCGTCTGCAGCACACATGGGTTTTGCAATTTGAGTTTATAAAAGAGATGAATCACGGCAACAGCACAGTTAGCTGATACGAGATTATTTAGTGCACACTATTTAATATGATAACCATAATTACCTCCTTCCCTCCACTAGTCTTGTTCAGGAACTATATTTATTTGCTTGGAAACTAACTTTTAGATCTAGATAATCTCATCAGTTTTCACCTCTAATAAACTAAAAATTGTGCGATAATATACAATTATTCTTAGTCTTAAAAGTGGAGAGCCATCAATAACATGTTTGTATTTAGGTGGCCGTTCCTTTATTCAAATAAACTCACTCAGAAGAAATGGAATAAATGTCCGATGCTCACGACAATATTTCAATAGTCTACAAACACAAACCATTTACAATAGTTAAAATTATTAATCTCCATAATGAAGAGTCTTTATAAAAATGTGAAAGAAAGAAAAAATAAAGAAGACACGTAAACCATTGATAGAAATTATTTGCAGTAGTTATTTTCATTAAGCTAATTTGTATAAAATGAATGCCTTAAAACTCAGTGTAGAATTTGTTATGTATGTTGTCAAAGATTTAATTAACATTATAATTTCATCAATGGGTCAACCACGTGCATTATCACCATTTAAGCGTCTTTGAGCTAACCCGTTGAATTTCATTTTTGTGACATTATAAAATAATACGTTGCAGGCTTAAAATAATCAATTTGTATATAATTAAATAAATCGACAGAACCTACGAATATTCCAAATAAATAGTGTTCAAATTTCAATATACCTACATACTATTTATAGACATTAATATTGATTAAGGAATCGTTAATGGTAGCTATTGTTTGTGTTAAATATATAACAAGCATCCCAACAAATAACATGAGAAAAATAAAGTCAAATTGAAAAGAAATATACTATTTAAATGAGGGATGTATAGAAGACATGAAATCTTAAGAATTTAAAGCTAAATTATTTGATCAGATCACAACAAATCCAGATTATTATGTTAAACAAATACAGTTGAAAATGTACTTCTGTGAACTATAAATATATCAGGAAATGTCGTATAAATCGATTGTAACATGATCGAAACACATTTGGCATAACAATAAGTAAATAATATTAGGGCAAGGAAAGCCAAAGTCAAAAGGTGACAAGGAATATTACGTGAGAACAATGTTTTTGCATTCTAATTGGCTTGGAAAGTTATCATCTAATTAGGCAAACCGCTTCTCCTGCATTGCCAGTTCATCGCGGATAACTTGCGGGAGATCATGACCAGCTTGTTCATTCAGGAACTTTGCAGTCTCTTGAATGTCCTCGAGAAGATACTTCTTGTCCATTTTGAACATCTCGTTCCAGTCGACCTTGATACCGGATGTATTCATTGTACCTGGAGATAAAATATAATTAAAACCAGTATTATAATCAATCGTGTTATAAATACTGTATATACTACTGTTTTATAAATGAAGTAATATAATTATTAACTACTTAATAATTTGAAGGAAAAACAAATTTATCAAGAAAATTAATTATTCGAAATTGTCATAATATTTACAAGTTTTGTACTTTTACTGTCGTAATATGGTACAATCATAAAAATTGGATACACATTGTCGTCTATCAACTATTCTAATGTCTATGGGTAGAATGCAATGATGCATACTTTGCACCAAAATCCGAAAATCTTACATAGTAAATTATGATAACTAATCTGCGTATTGTTAATAAATCAATGAATATATTATTATTTATTCCCACCTTCTTTGGGAATAAGCCCCAGAGGAGAGGGAATGGCAACATCTTCGCCGTCGCATCGTTTACAGATCCAATCGATAACGCGGATATTTTCTCCGAATCCAGGCCAGACAAAGTGTCCAGAATTATCCAGACGGAACCAGTTCACGTGAAAGATCTTGGGCATTTGTCGTCCAGGCTGTTCCAAGTCAAGCCAGTGCTGAAGGTAACGGCCAAAGTTGTAGCCCATAAAGGGACGCATGGCCATTGGGTCGTGCATAATAGACTTGCCTGCAACGCACGAACAAACATTAGGTTAAAAATAAGTGTACTACATGAAAATCATTGAGTAGTATGAGAATTAGAATGTGTAAAATTAAAAATAATAAATATAAATGGAATTTGCGATTTACATTGTTTAAATTTTATCATAAATTATGTAAAAATTTGAAAAAATGCAGAACAGTCGATAAAATAATTTTAAAGAAATAGCTCACAATCCAGTTTACTCACCCTTGAATTCAGCAGCTGCGGTTGTCTCACTCTTAACGCCAGCGCCAACCATGACGCCATGCTTCCAGCTATTCGTCTCATAGACAACCGGGATACCCTCTGGTCGACGACCTCCAAACATGATCGCTGAGATTGGCACACCTTCACTTGCCTCCCACTTTGGATGGATAATGGGGCACTGGGAGGCCGGCGCACAGAAGCGCGAGTTGGGGTGGGCCGCGGGGCCATTCTCGGGGCAGCCGATGCGGAAGGGTTTACCCAGCCAGGTCGTGATATCCAGATTATGGTCAACCTCATCCTCCATACCTTCCCAGTAGTAGGAGCCATCAGCGCCTTCGCCCACGTTTGTAAAGATGCTGTTACTCTGGAAGCTGCGCATAGCATTGGGGTTGGTCTTGTAGTTGGTGCCGGGAGCAACGCCGAAGAAGCCATTCTCTGGGTTAATGGCGCGTAGTACACCCTGATGAATTAGAGAGGGTCACGTAATTGATGTAGAGCTACACTCATCATACTACTATCGAGTTAGTACTATGTTACATTTAGAAATTCTGTAGGTACCCTTTTTTAACGATTTTAGCTTACAGGTTTGACGACATAATACAGCTAAACAATTCAATTTCTGCAATTTAATTATTAAATTTTAAAGAAATTCAAACAAAAATAACTAGCTAAATACACACAATACTTAATTCTATTGCTTTTGCTTTTGCTGAAGATAATATAAAATTGTATACTGGATAAGATTTGCTTGCTTAAAAACGTTCTTTGTAAAATCCAAATTAAAAATAATGGGTTTAAATCTAAAATACTATCGGAAAATGGAGATTAAAGTGGGTTTTGACACTAATTTTATAGAAACTATCCTTATAAAAATATTATTTAAAAAACAAAAGTACCAAACACAAATAAATAATAAGGTTTATATGAATACATTGAAATTATACGAATTAACGTACCGAATTATTTTAAACTATATGTGACAATAAATAAATACAAAAGATATCATTATTTTAGAATTTATGAAAGAAAATATTGACGAGGATTCCACATTTCAATATGAATTGTTATTAGCAAAATATCTGCTTAAAATGATGTTGTTTACCCTTTGTAATATTTCAATCCTACAATTTGACTTAGCCTGTGTTATTAGACCTAAGCACAAGAAACTGAAACCCACCTTGTCATCAAAACGCATCCAAGCAATGTCATCACCAACAACTTGCACCTTCCAGCCAGGGAGAGAAGGTTCCAGCATCGCCATGTTCGTCTTGCCACAGGCGCTGGGGAAAGCGGCTGCAATAAATTTCTCAACCCCTTGTGGGTTCGTCACAGACATGATCTAATGAAACATAGAAAGAAACACATCTAAAATCAAAGACTGCAGGTAAAATTGTTATCAGATTTTTTTACATAATTTATATATTATACTACTTAAAAAATAATCAGTAGTAGAAATAAAAATAATATAATTGTGTCTAAATAGAAAAAATTTGCTCATAAGCATATTGTGTTCCAGGCGCCATTAAGCCTTCATCGTATTGTAATTAAATGTTATGTTAAAATAGGATAGAATTACTCACGAGCATGTGTTCGGCCATCCAGCCTTCGTCGTAGGCGATACGACCGGCGATACGCAGAGAAAAGCACTTCTTTCCCAGGAGAGAATTACCGCCATAGCCGCTGCCGTAGCTGAGCACCATTCGGTCATCGGGCAGATGAGTGATGATGGTATTCTCCGGGTTGCAAGGCCAGTGGTTGATCACCTTGTCTGGAGGAGAATATTAAATAATAATTTTAATAGGAATGAAGGATTGCATTAACAGTTCACCATGTTGAATGATTATAATGAGAACATAATTTGGGTTTAAAGAACTAAACTAAGAATCCATAAATTATTTTTATGCGTTAAAACTAAATCTATTTTTTATGATGGGAAATTAAATTTATTTTAAAGAAAATATAAAATACTTATGGAAAAATTAGTCAAGAATACTAAAAAAATTGAATTGCTCTAAAATGAATTCTTGGAGGCAGCATTTGCATCATTCTCCACCTATGAATTGAAACAAAGTGGTAAATAAATTTCATGGAAGAACTCAATTATCCAACATGATAACGCTCAGCCACATTCTTCAAATGTGACCAGAGAATTCATTGCCTCAAAGAATACTACCATTTCCCCACAAACTCCCTGCTTTCCCGATACAAACATCTGTGACAGCTTTATATTCCCGAAGATCGAAATGGAAAGGCATCAAATCTACATCCGGGTGTAATGGCATTGGAAAACTATCTTTCGAAGGTCTGAGATGCAACACTGATGCGTTGATGAAGAGACAGTTCGATAAGATGAAGGCTCACTACTAGAAGGTGACGATAGTTATGATGAATACATCTAATTTGTTCATTATAACTTGCTATATGCTTCTTTAGTCTACAATGTACTCAATGTTTACTCAATAAACTATTTAGGTATTTGGAAAACGGCCGTCTTTTTGTTATGTACACACTAGGAGTTGTCGGCACATCGATTGCTTACAGATTTCAGTTTTAAATCTTTAGTAAGGATGTGAAATATCATTTGTGGGCAGGCACCATGCACATCTGCAAGCTTTGTACAATAATAATAATAATAACATTTATATTATATCTATATCGCAACAGCCTACCACAGATTCTCTCTGCATACATAGCTTAACAAATATTAAAAACGGTCGTTTTTTGTGTTAGTTAGTTGAATAATGAAGAATTGCAAAATACCATGGTCTACTCGTAAAATTCTAAAGATAAAGTTATTAATATCATGATTTTTCAGGCAAAAATGAGTTACGAAATTATCCTGAAAATGCACGAAAACCAAAATTTAAGATAACGCAATTAGCAAAAAAATTAATTTAGCTGAATAAAATTAAATTAGTAAATAAATCATTCTACTACTATTAGGTAGCGATCAAATAATATATAGTATAAATAATAAATTGATTTTTATATATATTTGCTTCAAGTTAACTCAAACTATTGATAAATGAATTGAGTAAAAACTCGAAAGTAAATCCAACATTGTGCTTTTTACCAAACATCAGAGTTTAAAAAGGAACTCAATAATTTTAGTAACTTCGTATAATTTAACGCACAGAGATTCTAGATTTTCATTATCTTTATTTATTTTAAATCCCAAAATGTTTGAACAAAAATTACATGTTGAACTAATTATTATTAAAGTGCAATAATGTCATTTCTATTAGAACTTGATTTAAAATTGATCGGTAAATTCTAGAAAACGATCGGGTATAGATAGATGTGAACATAATTTGTAACTGAAATTAAAGGAAGACCGAAATCTCATTTTCATAAATAGTTTTTCCGAAAAATAAATTCACTGCAAACGATCTTGTTTGGATTAAACTTCTGATAAGACAGCAGTTGATTCAACTTTTTTTATGTCCAAGGTTGCCGACACCACATTTCATCTGAACGTCGGCTTGTAAACGGCATAAATGGTGAAAAGATATCGCTGTTAATCTGAACATCTTATTCTAAACTATAATTGAAATAACTTTAATTTAGAGTTATTTTATGAGCTAGATTCAAGTCCGAATTACACAGGCTATAAAGTGGAGCAATAAAGTGGTGCAATAAATTTGCCCGTGTATAAGCACTTCGGCAAATAGTTCAGTAGTGCCATAGTGCTGAGCTTTTATGACAAATGTTTTCAATAAATGTTTCTAATTGGCTAATTGGTAGCTAATTATTATTTCTTAGTTCACTTTAACAAATAGTAATTTATATATAATATTTGTTTTCTATATATACATTGTG
>JAYRBW010148800.1:0-14491 GCA_036023295.1 Invenusta paracnida | reverse complement strand
ATTATCTCTGAAATTACAATATGCATAAATTCAACTTTAATTAAAATATATTTGTCATTTTAAATAATAAAAAGTAAGCATTTTACTAAATTTAAATTATCACTTTTTTCGGCGCTTGCCGTTTAAAAAAAATGAGGGAAAACTCAGGGAAAAAAATCCTGGAAAAAGCGTGGGAACCCTGTTAATAACGTTATGAATTTATTTCAATAATAAATAAATTATACTATTTTGACACATGATAGTATTTATAAATTGAAAGTTATATGTATTTTCCATCTATAGCACCGTTTCTTAACCTTTATAGTTGTAATTTCTCCTTATTTGACCATCAAATCTAAATTGTCCTTATTTTAAAGGAAATTCTGTAAGTTACAATACTATTTTTTGATGATTTTAGGGTTCTACATAGTAACACATTTGTAATATTGTAAATAGGCAATATTGTAAAATGTAAATAAAATCATAGTCATAGTCATACAAATAATTACATTTTAATAAGATTTTTTTTAATTTCCCTTCTGACATTCGGAAAATTCGTCTCCGATTAAGAATCGGTGATCTATAGTATTACTATATTTAAAAATCTATACATTTTGGTATGTTACAATAAATGCATTGTTAATCGAAATATAACCTTATTTGTACTTTGGGTTTACTTAATAATGTGCATTAGTTCTTAATGTGTTCTGTTTAACAATAATGACTTAAGATATTTGTAAGAATGTGTCAAAACAACAATGTGAGCGGACCACCCCTAAGACCATAAAAATAATTATAAATTTCTTGTTATAGTATAACTACAATTAGAAACTATAATAAATTGTTTTTTGTATTTTGTCACACATTTTTTCACTTTCTCGTAATCTTATTTGCACGCCTGCGCCTACTTGATATTTTTCATATTCTCTGTTTTCTATGGTTTCACTCAGGATTCCACGAAATCATCCAACTTGTCCTGGAGCACCAATTCTCTGCTAACACAGTCAGTCTCGCCGGTTCCCCTCTCTCCCCGCTGGTTGCTGCCTGTTCACCTCACACCCCCCTCTCTACCCACCGTTCTGGCCAATCAGGAGCGGCTATCGACTATGACGCCTGTGTCGCTCTCCTATTAGCTGCGGGTGCTGACGTCACTGTCACATCGGATAGCTTATCAGGACAGAACAACCAGCCTCTACACTATGCTGCAAGTAGTGGGAGGCATAAAACTATTCTGCTGCTGGTTGAAGCTGGTGCACAAGTCAATGCTAGGGTGAGCTATCACATGTTATACGCATCTTGATTGAAGGATTTATTCTTAAAATCTCGTGAATCTATCAACAAATAGCTTAGTTTTATTTTTAAGAGATCATTAACGTATGAATACTGCAAAGTGACATTTATAATATATTAGTGCATTTCTTCATTTAGATGAAAGAAATTTTTTATCGGATTCGCGCTAAATTTGTCTCGAAAATGTTGTTTTCTATTTGTTGTAATTTTGCAATATTTTAGTTACTGTATATAAATGGTAAAGTGTCATGCTTATGAGGCTTTCAACTTATTAAATAGATATTATTTTTCCATTTCCGTGTGGTGAGGTGAAATTTTAATTTTTTCTTAAAAGTTTTTTAAAATAAAAAATTTA
Organism: Invenusta paracnida; assembly: GCA_036023295.1. Classification (NCBI taxonomy): domain Eukaryota; kingdom Metazoa; phylum Platyhelminthes; order Proseriata; family Coelogynoporidae; genus Invenusta; species Invenusta paracnida. The sequence continues at coordinate 12,867 of JAYRBW010148800.1, read as the reverse complement.
CACAGAAGTGTAACAGTTTCCTGTTACCAATAAAATTATTTTACACATAGCTATAATTTTAATCTTTTGAAATGAATTTTGTACAACGTGATAAATATTTTAGATAATTATAAACTTATTAATAATTAAATAATGCTATAAATGAAGTATTAACTCATTAATATGTTGTTTATAATCAATGAGTTTAACGAATTTCAATAATTCATAATGTTGACTGATATTTCTTTTATGGAAATGTTTGTTGTATATTTTTATCATTATACGCTATGATATTTCAATATTGTTTTTTTAACTAGTTTTACTAAATACATTTTCATTATTTATTTGTGGGGTAAATTAAACTTTTCCCTCCAACTAATCCAACAGAACAAGCTGGACCAAACTCCTCTGATGCTCGCAGCTGAACATGGTCACATGCGCGCAATCAGCTGCCTCCTTGATCAATGCGGGGCAATGATCTCTCTGGAGGATCGCTCTGGACACACAGCTGCTTATCTGGCCTCGCTTGCGGGTCACTGTCATCTGGCAGACACTTTGTCGGTATTGAGTGGAGAGGCGTCCAAGGATGATCGATTGTACCGGGCTTGGGGTCTTCTGAGGGAAGCTTTAGAGCAGAAGGAGGAGGACGGAGAGTCGATGAGGTACGCATTTACTTGTGAAAATGTACTACAGTATTTTAGTAAATTACGAATATTTATCTGTATCCTACTTATTTATTTACAAGTAGTATTTAATTTTATATCAATCATTAACGCTTGATTTGTTTAATGATTAAATACTTTGGCTGCCATATTATTGTTTATTTTTTAAGTAACGTTAGAATAATTTTAATTTCTACAATGTGAAAGTTTTATATAACTAATGAATTTATTAATGTAAATAACTTTTTAACATGTCTTTTCTTCTTTACCGCTTATGTGTATGACGATTCTTCAAAATCATTAATACAACTATGATATTAATTTGAATAAATACGCTAAAATTCAACATAACAATTTGATTAGTAACGATTTTTTATGCGAAGGAAATGTTTCAAAAGCTTATTAGTTATCCTTTAATATATATAATATAGTTTTTTCTTTTAAATGTTATGTTTCAAAATCTTTTTTATGCAGTTGATCTATTTATTTATTTCAATTCTATTAGATAGTTAAAAAGGTTATGCCAATGAGTCTTGACCCTTTGTTAGATGCACTTAGTTTTGTTTGTGAACAGTAATAATAGATTCATATAATCTGTTATAGTTATATTTCTCATTAATAGAAGTTTTTAATTCGCTTAGCAATTACAAAATCTATATGTAATATTGAGCCTCTCTTATTTCCTTATTTTTTAGTCAAATATCTTTTACACTACTTATTAGTAGTATTTTATGAATTACCAACATTTTTGGGAAATGTCTATCATATGATTTTTATTTATAGTAAAAAATATTTATACATTTGTACCGTTTTTAACGTTCCGAATCAAACATTTTAGGTTACTTTCAAGAAAATATTTTATTTGCATAATATTCTATACTTTCAAATTGTATTTTTTTTACTGTATTCTGTATATTTATTTCATATTTGTAATACCAAAAACATTAAATTAATTTAGTAAATTTTACTTTTTTGAATTATATATTATATCGAATACTTGTCTTCCTGACTACCAAATTGTATTTTGATACATAGTAAATGTTGTGTTTGCTAATTAATTATTACTATGTGCAAACTATTAATACCATCACGTCAGCTGCCAAAAATACTGATTCTCATTGGTGGTGTCAGACTAGTTTAGTAACCTCAACAGTAATGCTTGCAGTCAGACATGAGCAAAAGACCCAAAGGTGTGAAATGTGAAGAGGACGGGACTCCATAGAGAAATGACATTTACTGACGTCAGTAGGGAAGATAGTCGAGGCCCACCTGAATCACAATATGTTACCCACCTTACACTGACTGGCTCTTTTGGGCGTGCTTGTTTCTGTTTGCTAAATATATATATATATATACTAAAATATGCAGATATATAGTACAGAGTGCTATCCAAATGAATGTTCATGTACGTTATAATTATTGCAGTACAATCATTATCTTTTTCCAAACTCTGATTCTTATTTTTCGGGTGGACGAGAAACCCATTAAACTTGCTTGTGTTTTGTTTGCCTGCAGCATCATTATATCTGGCCTATCTACTGTACCACTGGCTGTCTCTTTTGATGAGATTTATATCTCGGTATAATATGCGTGCGCATTAACACTAATTGGTTTCAATAGTTTGTAAAAAAATTATTTCCCATGTTTTTTTCTCTGATGGGATTTGATATATGACTAGTCTGGACAGATAAACTGTATATAGCATATTTATCATTGATGTATATTTATATTATGGTATAAAGCAATATTAAGTACATTAATCTTAAATTATTTTTAATAGTATATATTGGAGTTATAAATAAAAAAAGTTCTTTCATATTTCAATTAGAAATCGATGATTACAAGTTATATCTAGCCACGATATAATATCTCTCTTATTAACTCCGATTACTTGTGATATCACGAAGATCAATTAATTTCTCGGCTGAATACTTATATTTGAAGTATTTTGCCAATCGCCGCAAACATAACCGCCCAATTTTTTTAATTATATAAATTATATTTTTTACAAAGAATTTTGAATGTTTGGGGATGTTTTCCTATAATGACTTAATAATAGATTTAACTTTAGGAATAGTTATTATGATTAATCTGCATGCTTTCATTAAATATATCGTCCTCTTTATGTGTAAAACTTTCTTGTAGTATAATCCACTTAATATACGTTTTTTCTTTCGCCAACTACAGAGCGACTGCTCGATACGACGATCTGGCCTCGTTCTGTTACGGATTAGATATCGGCCACCTTCTGCCCACCTTCCGTCAACAAGGAGTGGAAATTGCCGACTTAAGACGGATGAGTGACACTCAACTCTCAGAGGTAGGCCCAAACCATTTGAGAGAACTCATAAACCTTATATAGGAAGCTATATTCTATCAATTTAACTTCTCAGTAGTAATTGGATTAAGACTCCAATCTCAGTATTCTTGTGCAGTAATAATTAGCTTTGCGGTTTACCAACCTTGATCCTATGTATCCGTTTTAGCTACAGTTGAAGTGTAACCAAATTGGAATTCGAACTTTTTTCCACGGATTTCTGCTCTATACCCCAAATTGTCTTGTTTTTTGCTGTAAATTAGATGCGCTCAAAACCTCCATTTTTTATGCCATAGAGTATTGATAAAAAGTCTCAACTCTATGTCTAACTTTTCTTGATTATTGAATACAATTTTATAGTATTATTTTGTTAAACTGTTTTTTTATTGTAAGTATACATTGAGCTAATTATATATTAAATATTATATCATAAAGCTTTAAATACAACGATTTTCTATCGACCAAAATTTGCAACGATAAGTCAATAAGAACTGAAGCTCTGTCTATCAATACTCGATGATATAATTTATAATATATATATATTGTTTAACAATTTCTAATAAAATGCATACATATTTATGTAAAAAACGATGTAAATATGTGATCTTTAGTTCAGGAATCATGGAGTGCTAACTAAATAATTATCAAGTAGTATACAAGATATTAATTGTTGCGTACATTGTCTTCTAATCAATCCATGGTGTTTTGTCAACTCGCAGATTGGCGTGGAGAAGTTCCATGACAGAAAGCGAATCTTGGATCTGGTCCGTGAGATGCACAAGAAGCCCTGGAAGGATGAGGATAGTCTCCCGAAGTTTGATTATGGTCGTCCGCTCAAGTGAGTTCAGTTATAGGTTCCTACCACTCCTTTAGGAGGTGAGGAGAAAACAGCACCAAAGGTATTTAGGCAGGAAATCTGAAGATATCGATTCTATAATGATTGAAAAGTTGTTGAACATGCTCAAATAATATTACTCATTGTCGTAATTTTAAATTTCCTTATTAAAATTTGGTGTTCTTTGCAAAACCTTTAATTTTGTTTTTTCTAACGTTCAATTTGTATAATAATAGAAGATACGATTAATTTTATTTTTATAAGCGAATTATTGAGACTCACAATCTTAATACGATTAATAATAATAATTGACATAATAAAGAGATTTAAAATGTCTTTACTTGAGTATAAAAATGGTTGTTTTTATGTTCTGTTTCTGCATCGTTTATATTTTAAATAAAAGTAATTTATAAATTTGCGGAATTTTGTTATTTCTGAATTAACCACAAATTCACCAAATCTTCGTTAGTCACTAAGTAAAATACTACATTGTTGAATTTAAGGAAGTTTTAAAACCAAAGGTCTACTGGGTATTCTATCGCCGAATAGGTACGTTCGAATTGACTAATATTTCTTGCCTGATCAGACATACCGGGTGTTGTAGAGTGACTCACGATTAGACTAATATACTCTAGGGAGATAATATAAGGATGATAGCAAGAGGTCCCAGGGAATGAATTTCACGCATGGAAAACATTTGAAAAGGGGAGGATATTAGACACACTGTACCTACTGTACATTACAGAAGCTGATGTAATACCACTTAAGGCATCTCGATTCGTTATCACCCAACGAAGCCTCCTCGAAAGTAAAATAATTGTCATGTTTGTAAGTGCTTTTAATCGTTTAAATGACTTCTTTCAATGTGTGTGTATATCTATAATTTCATGAATTTAAAAATGAGTCATAAACTGCTGTCTTTTTCGAAGTGATAATCTGTCTGGTGTAGAGTTTTGTTTCTGTTATCGCGTTATCTCTGTGTGTGTGTGTGTGTGTAGCTATTGTTACCGCATATTTTGACTGACTCCAGCAAGTTAATGAAAGGCAATTTCTTTAATTGCTTACCTTTCAATTTAGTCTATTTTAGTAAGTATTGAGTTTGTTGGTATTTTTGAGGCATAACTCAGAATCGCTCCTTTAAAATGAAACATTTTGTTGTGTTTTTAATCAAAATGCAGATAAAATTTTGAGGCAATTTTTGGTTATGTTATATTATTTCTGGCTTCTTTCTATTCGATTGATCATTTTCAGTCAGACCAGTAAACTCAGTTTTATCTTCATATTGCCACATATCATATCTGGCATTCTCAACGGCTGGACCATTATAAACCCAGTTTTACGGATCAATTCGAGATGATCATCACGCCAAAATCTTTCACATATCACAATAATATAGCTTTAACTTGACCACCAACACTGCGTGCATTCTTCAGTAAATCGCTCAACTTTCCGTTATATTTATTTTCTTCCGCTCTATTTGATGTAATTGATCCGATGCTTCAAGATTGCAATATCATTTTGAGCAAATCAGTCGATTATTTTTTGGTATTTCATTCCGTCTCCATCTGTCAAGAGTTTTGAGCAAGCCCGCCTCAGACACGCAAACCAATTTTTCTGTCTTATCTCACTCAAAATGCTATATCGATATGCATACTGTGTTCTCTTGGTCTTGTTTACTGAGCTGTTATGATCTTCTTTTCCACTTGTCTAAAACGTTGAATGGGGTCTTTCTTTCTGTTTGGTAAGCATATCGCTATCATAACATCGTGGAACACCTGTTGCTTGGCTTGTACATACTGCTTTTTGTGGACTCATTTATTGTGAATATATGTGCTCCATTGAGCGATAATATATTAAGTTATGGATTAAGTCTATACAGTAAGATGTTCGTACTTAGATATTTCTTTCTAAGGTTAACTAATAATATAGTATCAGTTAGTTTTATCTTGTCTTAATCAATTCCAGCCTCCACGCCTCCTATAGCACTGCCCCTCCTTCCTAAAGATGTTTTTGTTCCAGTCGATTGACTACACTATATGTTGTAGTGACTTAAGGTATAGATCATAATGATTTTGTCTTAGTTGTTTGTTATACCTAATTAAGCTAAAACGAGTTATATATACATAGAAATTGTTACCATTAAATTACACTGCAATAATACAAAAACAGCAATTTTATATATTAATTTACAATTATTGTATGATTTCTAATTTATTAGCAAATTTTGTTGCTTTTTAGTATTAGTTAATGGTAATGTAATGCCTGTAATAATTTTACATACAAATCCAGATTTTAGAACACTACTGGAAACGCATCCCTTTTGTTGCTATTTTCTTTATTGTGTCCCCTTTTCTGCCCCCATTTAGACCCCTGGAATTGATCGATATGATGGGGAACACGGCACGACATTTAGAGTTTATGGACGCCACCATCAGTTATATGGAGGGTCACATTAGAGCCAACTCCTCACTTTACATTCAAGAGGCTAGGGATGTTCCTGTAAGTACCGTCTGATACTTAAAACTTTCTCTTAATTTATATTATATGATATACCGTTAGGAGGGGAAACTTGATTGGTTTGGCCGGTTCATAATGCTGACTTTTATCCCCTGACAACATTTTAGCAATCAATAATGGCTCGCCTCTCAGATAAGTGTTCTGAAAGTCTGGACAATTCTCGCCGATTGTTTGGAAGTCTCAATAGTTTGCGACGATCTGCCATTCAGGTATATACTCTTTGAACTGTTCAAACGTCCGTGTTTTTAGAACAAACCATTTTTGAATATGAGTACTTTTAAACTTTATCATCGTTCGCTTTTAATAAAGTAAATTGATTACCTAGTTGTTTTAAATTCATCTCTTGAATGCTCTAGTTAAAAAAGTTAATTTCAATCATCATCTGTTTTTAAAGTGTTACAGTGGGGTCATATGAGGTTTACTTTTTTATGGTCATTATTTGACCTTAAATGACATCGATTCCAAAGTTTCAAGGTCATCAGTTGCTTAGTTACCGCAATATATACTTTCTATTCTATGTAAAGCTTTCGTTAATTTCTATGTCGCAGAAACTTTTGGAACATTTAGGACATATAGTTCACATTTCTTTAAGTGCGAACATTTTATTGATCTATCCTATTGATTTTTACAACCCTCGTTCTACTTTAGTTTCAAGAGGCCTCCTGCGAGGAAATCACTCCCGATCTCATTGACCTTGAAACGGAGGATGACCTACTTCAAATGTCTGATAATTACCAAGACAACGCCAGTAAACTTGGTCGCCGCCTGTTGTTGTGTGGCGGTGTTGCCACTGTCCTAACCGGCGGCCTAGTGTGCTATTGGTTGTGCAAAAGAAGCGACCAGTTTAACTGGACCATTCCTAAGATAGCAAGTGATTTGTTGAACAAGATTCGGGGTGGCTAGAAACACTGAGAAATTGACTGGGACTTGGTGATGTAGTAAATTGAACAGCATAAATTAGCTATAAACACTTAAAAATGCATTATTTATCGAAAAGAAGGGCAAAATACTTAATTTTTCTTGCCAAATGCTGCATAGCCATAGTGTGGGATTCTTGACTATAGCTATAGATTTATTTTTTCGTCAAAATTTATAATACACTCACATTTTATAGTAAATATTTCAATTTTGAACTTATATAATCCGTTTTTAATTGGTTTAGCTAATTTTTCAAATAATTTTTGTAACCATTTTTATCTATTTCTACTTTTTTTGATAATAATAGAAACCAAATTTGAATATTTTTCAAAGTTTGATATATTTTGTAGAATTAAATAGAAAGAAAAAAATGTCTTGTGTCAGTAGTTATAAATCTTATATTATGCAGCATTTAATAGAAAAAACGTGTTTGCCATTCTTTTATACTAGTAGTGTTTTAGCAGTTATTATTTAACATGATATTGATTTATTGATTTAAAACCAATTGATTCAGTTGTTAATATATAGTCAATATCAGACATTTATAATTTATATGATTGGCCCTAAAATTTTATATCTACCATTTTGTAAACACAAATTTCAACTTTTCTGTACAAAGTACAATCTTTTGATATACTATTATATCAGATCTGTACATATCTACATAATACTGACATTGTTTTATAGTATAGCTATTACCCTCTTTTGTACTACAAATTTGTCCGTTCGAGTTTTGGTTATTTGTGTAGATTAGGCAAACACTTGTAAAAGATTAATTTTCAGTCGATTTGCTGAATAAAAACTGCCTATAAAAATATTTTCTGTGGAAGTTGTAAACCAATGCGTGTGTATTTTAATCTATAATTGCAGTTATCTTCACCTACCAGTGGGCCATTTATCGTGTAATGAAGAGTTAATTAAATCTCCTTATGTAATATTCTATAAATAAAAATGTGTATCAGTGAATCATGTCATTAGAAATTTCTTTAACATACAAACACAAATGGCTATTATTAACTTTGTTTGATATAATCATTTTCCCTAGTATTATCAATTGCCATTTAACTGTTTGCTAAGAAGTGTGAATTCAGGTTAGATCTGAGAGCCACAAAATGCTCTTCCGGATCTTCTTAGTAAAGAGTGTCCACATGTGTACATATTACGTAAATATGTCGGAGGCTGCTAGGATCACGAGTGTTGTTTATACAATAATATATTGGGGGAGAATAGATATCTCGATTTTTCTTCTGTTTGAGCGATATGTATACCTTCGAACAGAATGATCAACAGAATTATATTATAAGTAATATTGAACTTATTTTCTGTTTCTAAGTTTCCTTATACCCGTCGTTCGTGCCAGGCCGTCGAATCACATCACCTGCATTTTGGCGCTTGCAAATTTCTAGTTCAATGTCTATACAGGTACACCTTGGAGCTAGCACAGTTTGGGTAAGCCACATTTGTATCGATGCCATATGGTCGGCCAGGGTGGAATCAGAGGGGCCACACATCTTATTCCTGGCTGACAGCTGTTGATGTTTTCCTTGGAACCTCATCTCAGCTCACAACTCCGTCCTGATGGTCTTGTTTATTCGTTGCTCCCTCTCACTCCCCTGTTTTGTGAACTAGAGTGCGTCCTTACCGTGCACTCGTGTTTGTTCAGTCCTGTATCGCTCCTTTCAGTGCTTTCGATCAATTTTGGCCACCCCCTCTCCTTTCTCCTGAGTAAAAGTTGGCTTTGAACTCTTATTTTTTTATTAATCTGTAAAATGCTACCTTCCTTCGTTGAAAGGCGTAAATATCGTCTTGCAGCAGAAGCTGAGCGTATTTTTATGTTATTAAGTAAACTAGGTTTATTAGTATATAATCAACAATTTTGGTACCTGTTAACGTTTTTGGGGGGATAATATTCTGCCACCTTATTTTTGCGGTTATATTTTTAAGTAGGATTCAAAATATGCACTCTGTAATCCTGTTTACATTTTACTCAATAACTTTGTCGACTCATTAAATTCCTACAATTAAGTTCCTAACTCTACTTATCTACTTATTTTTTGTTATCTCTCTGTGATATCATGTCTTGATAATGATGTTTATATATTTAGTTGTCATTAAACGCAATCAGCAACCTTTTAATTTGTAACATAATACATACTTACATTCTCGCTTGTGTATAATTTACTTATAGATTCCATACGTATTATCTACTGTATAGAAAGATGTGTAACCATTTACCGCTACTATTGGTTTGGCCTTGTTTACAAGTATCAGAAGGGAAATAATTTACTCTGATTATTTCTGCTGTTCATCTCATAGATATTGTTAATATATTTTTGTCTGATTATGTATGTAATATACATTTAGTAAAAACAATTTTATTAGTAATCAACTATATTTTTCTAAATAGATCACTTTTTTACATTATACTGTATTTTACACATTTTTAAGTATTCATATTAGCTTTTCCAATTCAAATATACTATTCAGTTTGTTCAAATTTCAATTACCGTGGTTATGGTTTTCGTAAATATTTCTTTTGTTTTGTTTTAATTTGGATGATCGTTATTTTATTTTTAACTTGTTATGTTCATTATTAATATAACTTCTAAACAGGGTACATATATATAATCACAAAAAGAATGGCAAACACTTAATTTTTCCCTACCAAATGCTGCATAGCCATAGTGTAAGGTTTTAAACTACATTGCTGTACATTCAATTTTATGACGTTATCGTCTATTTTGCATATATTATAGTAAATATCGCAGTATTTTTAGTTAAATCGATTTATCCTTTTTGTTTAATTTTTATAACAATGAAACCATTTTTTTCTATTTTAAAATTTAACAAAATATATCAATACACTAAACTTATTTGAATTTTCTGTTTCTCCCATTAAATAAACATTAACTTTACTTTCAAAAGTTTAAAAGCGTTTTTGTTATAATAAAATAAATTTTAAATATGGTTAAAGGATTACCATAATAATTAAAACAGTGGAATTTTTACAGCCAAATAGATATGTTTGTCAATAAAATTTATGACATTGTAACAATAAATGAACACATCACGCTGAATTTAATATAAAAAAATAAGTAGTTGTCATTATTTTTCGCAGTTAGAATATATATAATATAAATATTCAGGCCGACATAGAGCACTTTACTGAAAAACATATTTCAAGAAGAACAAACATTATGCCCTTAAAACTATACTTCGGGAAACATATGAAGCGAACTAAATCGTTACAAAACATTTTGTTCACATTGTGTTTGTAAAGGTGTGTAATAACATGTATTAAAATGTTGAAATTCAACTCTAGTGTGAAACCCTGCTCAAGTTAGGGTACTGATTAATTACTATTTAGAAAAATAGATATTTTAAATCTGGCCTTAAGTAATTTGTGATGGGTCAAATAAGGGTTTTTCATGATTCTGAGTTGACTGTTAATATTTATGATTCGCCACAAACACCCCATTGTGGAAAAAGCTTGAATCACTGCCTCCTTGGTGGCCTCTGTGTCAAGGAAGATGTTCATGTACTCATCTTCGTCTGCTGCACAAAACCTTAAAATGCATTAGATTTGTATCAAGTATACTATGAAACAGAAATACAGTTTTTATTTTTAATGGTTTTGCTATGATGACAATGATTATTATTTGTCAAAGTAATAGTACAGTATTATCATTATTACCTATCAAAGTGGGTTGATTTCCCATGGCCAGCGATTACAGAAACGCATTCTGCACATATTAGCGCATCTGTCTTTCATAAAAAGATTCTTGAATGATTTTTATGTTATAAGAGCCATTTTATGTGGCGAAGAAGGATGGTAGTTGCATAAGCTATGTTGCACCAGCATGTCTGCATCTTCTACCCGGACCTGAAAATAGACCAAGATATACAAAGCATAATGAACCTTGCAAAAACATTTTAACTGGGAATTCTCTTCTTTTTAAACTACTCCATTCCTCCTCCGGGCACCATGTAGTATTTAATAAAGTAAAATACAAACACAAATGTTACTGACCTCAATAGAGCTGTCTGAAGCAGCAGCTCTCTCACAATCGAAGTGGCAGCATTATTGTCACACTGCTGCACAGTGATGTCATGTTTTCAGAAGGTTGAACTGAAGAGGTGGATGAGTTCGCTTTTATTGTGAGTGTTGTCCAGAAACTTCCCTCTTGGGGTCGAGTGGAACATATTCGGTCAAATATGAATATCACAGCAAGAATTCTTAGTATGCCCGATGTAGTCGTGATCTGCTGTAGCCATCAAAAACCCCGATGATCTTCTAGGAACGGTGGCCCAGAGATTGTACGTAGTTGGCGATCTCATGCCAGTCTGATATTGGTCCCACTTCACCATGTAGAGAAGCCATCCGCCATCAATCACCAGGGTACAGGAGGGTTGGTTACTGAGGTGAAGTGGATCAATTAACGCTTTGAGGCTTATCTTTAAAAAGTCTGCCTTGTTCATCTTCTGATCTTGGTTTCTGAACAGGAACAATGGGAAAGGAGTCAGCTCATACTGTAAGCTTGTCTCAACTGTCATATCCCGCTGGACGAGAATGATCGGTCAATGGGAATCTTCGTCTCAGACTCATTGACCATGGGAACCTTTTTGGGTGGTAATGACAGTGCTTGTACATTTAACTCGACATTCATGGTTGATGTCACTGACTGTCCATCCAGCTTGATCTGCATCTCCATCCCTACTTCAACTGCACTCCTCATTGATTGAGTCATTTCCTGTGCTTTTGAATTCTGTTGAGAAAGACATGAGCAACTCCTCTCGATTTTTGTCAAATGGCTTATTCGCAAAACATTTTAGGACAAGTTAAACTATCTCTGCATCTCGCTTCAATTGTGTTTTGGCAAGGTCACCTGTGGAATGGAGCCTGTTTCCTGACATCTTCCTCCATCCGCTGATTTACCTCAGAAAAGTGACTGAGGGTGAGCACCCAGAACTTGTGGCTAGAAACACTCATTCTCACTCTGCTAGTCCACCTTTTGAATTGGCTGCCTTCATTAATGTCTGCTGAATGCAGATTTCACACCAAATTCCGGACCACTCATAGCTGGAGTGACGGACAACGTGGTTTCCGCGGGCAGTGAAACTTTCTAAGGTGTCCTTGTAAGAAAGCAAAGTTTCAAGTTCCTTCGTGAGTTGTCAGTACAGCCATGCGCCCTTGGCATATTGATGATTGCCGGCAGAGGCAAAGATGTCAAGCATCTTGGTAATAATGTAGGACAGACGCTAGTTGGGTCTGCAAAACGCTCGGTTCTGATAAAGACCTTGATTACATCTACCATGTGGTGGTACTGCACCCAGAGTGCAGGTGCTCTTCCTTCGAGTCGTTTGAAGGTTTCTTCAAACCTCTGCTCAAATAATGCCACTACTAGGTCTGTGTGTACCCTAACTTGAGCAGGGTTTCCCACGAGAGTTGAATATCAACATTTTAATACATGTTATTACACACCTTTACAAACACAATGGGGAAGAAATTATTTGGTAACGATTTAGTTCGCAGATTAATTAAATATCTAATAAAATGCCCTTACTACGAGGGGGCTTCAATAAGTTCTCGGACTTGATATGAAAGCATAGAGTTACCTACGATATCTATAGATTTTTAT
>JAYRBW010148799.1:0-36269 GCA_036023295.1 Invenusta paracnida | reverse complement strand
ATTTGGCCTTAAACACTCTATTTTACCCAAACATTTCAATATTTTATTCATTGTTGTTTTTATACATATAACTGCATATGTACATTACATAGATAATAATATAATTTTTATATATTAACTGTATACTATGTATATTCAATAATATTACACAAACAATTGGATCGATATGGTTAATAAAATGAACGTTATAATAAAATTTGTAATTGAATTCAAGAAACAAATACATGAATTCTCATGAAAACCTAAATATTAATTGTTTATATACACCTATATATACCTGATATTTTTATGCATTTGAATAAGTTCTTGAATCATTCTAAAACTGTTCGTGTATGGCATTAATTTTTCAGGTTCGGTGATAAATCTGATTTCCCCTGTCAATTATTTAGTCGCAGTCATGGAATAAATGATAAATGTTAAATTAAATTTCTATTTTCGATAGATATTTTAATCGAAAAATATATATATTGTACTGATGGGCACAATAAACATAAAATAAAAAATTTCATATCATGGAAAGTTAAATCTACATAATATATTATTACTCCTATTATCTTAATAATAAAAAGTAGTTTCAATGATAACATATATTTGTTTATTTTTAATGATGTTTTAAGTAATTGCATTTAGTAACAGTACTTTCTGTAAAATATAACCATTTACTACCACGTAAATATATATTACATATTATGTAATATTGTAATATATTTGTAGATATAACAATAAGCACAAGTTTCACGATTTTCTATTATTTTATCAGAAAATTGGATAGTTTTGTTAATAATAGCTATATTTAATAAAAACTGCATTTTGTAAAAATACTGCAGTCATATATTTAAAATGGTTGTTTTAATTAACGTCTATTAATTTTAATTTCTGATATTTCATTCCTTCAGGTCGTAGTTCAGCCATGTGACGACACAGATGTTAACAATGAAGCTTCCATCACATCTGACCAGTCTCATTCAAATTTCCCGCATCCCTTAGACGATGTAGACTTCTCGCTACAGGACTGCGATGAGATGCGTGGCGCCCCCTTTGCCAACATTGACTGCGATCCCGACGGCCCAGCTGTGCAAGATCAAGCTATAGTTCCCTTCACCTTAGCCGGGGATTTTCTCACCGTTGCCGACAGTTCAGACAAGGTCGCTCCTTCTTTTACAGCGGAAGACCACTTCTCATCTGGTGCTGCAGGGTCACGTAGGAAGGCTTTTGCACGTAACCGATCGATGACAATGATCTCCTCTGAGTGTAACGATCTTTCGCTTTATCCCACCTCCACCTCTCAACCACCCTTTTTGCCCTCGGAACTATCACCTCCATCCTTTTACTGTGGGGGGTCAGCGGAGCCCAGTTTTGATCCCCCGGGAAGTCACCATAGCAATCATACTCACAAACACAGCAGTAGTAGCAGAAGGCGACGTCCCTCCACCTCGCATGTCTCGATGCACTCTTCTAATTCAGCTCTGTCACGCTGCTCCTGTCCCAATCTACACGTCTTACGGGGTGGACCTGGAGGTGGAGGTGGTGCTGGAGTTAACCTGCAGCCCTCACCAATTCCGCCTAGGAGTGTCCCTTTAAATAGGTCCTGCTACTCTATCAACACTCGTGTGTGCGACTGCTATCAGGACGATCAGCAAACCACCTCTCAGCGACGTAAGCGACGCCCGCTTCGCCGATCTTCGACTAACGCCTCACCAGGTACGCGACATCGAGCTGCCCTGTGTCGGCAGTGCTCGGAGACAACAAGCAGCAGCAATACGTGCGGCAGCTACAGTGCTCAGGTGCGCCGACGCGGAGATCGCTCACAACAGATCCGATATTGTGCCTCTGAAGCAGACTTTCAGGGCCGCCATGAGTCTACATATCGTTCACGAAGGAATCCTCTCACGCCCCAAGATAGTGAAGAATCTGGACTTCTTTGTCCCCATGGTCGGCCTATAGCAGGCGGAGATATGATGGGTTCGGCTGTTTTCTTATTGGGAGACACCAGAACGGGAAGTAGCCATAAAGAGCGTTCTAGAGATCGACCTCATCGGAAAACCTCCCAGAGCAGTGTTGCACGGAATCGAGTTGTTCCTAACGATTGCGTCTACATCCAAGACAGTCCTGCTAGCAAGCAGTCCCAGTATGTTAACTACTGTTCTGAACATTCTCAATGCTCTTGCCAAAGTCATCCTCCTAGATGTTGCCGGCCCGATTCCGCCTCACATTTCAGTTGTAGTCATGTCAGACCGCGAGAGAAGAATATTAGCCGGTCTACGCGAGAACTGGATGGCAGAAATAAGAGCTCACCAACGCATCTCATTGACGAAAGAGACACACGATGTGGCCATATACAAGCTGCACCGAAAGATAAACGCAGTGTACGCATGTGGGTAAATCGTCACCGACTGGACAACCCAATCCGATCCAATTCTGTGGATCTAGTCGACGCTGCCACAGTGTCCCGTCGAAGTTACCTCGTCAAATCCTTCAGCGACGACTGTCAAGAGAAAACCCACCATCACGGTCACGATCGGGAGACTGACGAATTCGCAGATCCCTCCTTTGTGTCGCAGATATCTTCCTCGAAAGACCTGCTGACTGTTCCTCAAGTCCTACCACGAATCGACTTTGACCAACCGCCTCGTGAGTCGACCGTAGTTGATCCCGAAGAGGTTCCTGTAATTCTATTTACTCCAGACGCCTTCATCTATGTCGAGGACTGGTCAAACAGAGCGCCGGAGACTGGCAATAATATCAAACCACTCGACCTTGCGCGTAAATTGTCCAGCGCCTCCGATACAAACTATCGAACATCTTCCTCTTCCCGACATCGGAAAACCTCCTCTATTGATCCAGCGGTGAGTCCGTCAACCACCGATTATCTGACGCACACCTCGGATGTCTCCACCAACTCCGATTCTAACGGATTCCGCTCGCAAACTGAGAGTGGAAGCTCACAGCTACATATCTCCGATTCAACCCTCTCCACGATGGGCTTTCCCTCTTCCAGCGATGCCACCATGGGCCATCCACACGCTCACCGCCTTCCCGGTGGAAGTAAAGGAGCAGCTTTTGGAGGCGTTGGAAACATTGGCACACAACAAAAACAGCAGACTACACCGCAATCAAAGAAACGGAGCAAGCGACATTCGAATTCGAGCACTTCGAGTCTAGACTCAAGTAACAAGTTGCCTCCCGTGTCCATGACTTCGGGCCGTCCAAAACGGCATTTGTACGATTCGGCCTATCAGACGAAGGATAATTCGACAGACTCGCGGTCTCATTGTTCGGTTCTTTCATCTAGTCATCACCTCATGCCTCCAGGAATCTCCATTAACGATTCTCTGCCATCTGTCATACTTACAGAGGAGGAAATGCTGCCTTGCAGGTAAGAAGAAAGGAAATAAGAATGGAATGATAAATAATCTAATAGAAACTAAAATCACAGATTATAAACAGAATCTTTATAGATACGTAGGTAACATTAAATGTTTACCAAATCGGATAAAAGTGGAATATACATTAAAATTGTATATAAACTTTATAAGTTCAATATTTTATACAGTAGAGTTTTATTGAATTAAAAATTGTTTTAAAATATTCCATTTTTGTTATTATCATTTTAAATAAACGAGTAGTGGATTTAATCAACTTAAAATGTCATGAATATGTCAGGAAATTAACATTTACATATTTTAGAGCAACATGTTTTGCTGCATGCAAAAATGGAACTATGTACATAAGTATATTTAAATACATGTATAAAACCTTTAACAAGTGTGATGATGTGGTATAAGAACTAATACAAGTAACACATATAAAAGATCAAAAGCTTAAGATATTACGATTAATAATGGATCGAAAATTCTTATGAAGGGATTTTTTTACGGATAAATGAAATTTACATTTGGAAATTACATACAGAAAGAAAATTCGTTGATAGTACAATTATAATTATATATAACGAGAAAAGTATTCCCATTGCTTTAGATATTTGTGTTTCTTACTGTAATATTATAGATGGCGTTTATTTTTACTTATGTGGCACCTATTCTCAAAACATGTAAATTTATATATCACTTTATAGAACGTATATAGCTAAAAGAATCTTATTTTTTAAAACATAAATTGCTAGTTCTACGTGCATTTTCATTTATTACAGAAATTTAATTTAAAATTAAACATGTAAATATAGAATAGTAAAAATATTAATAGCAGTGTTTATCGTGGAAAAGTTAAAAAAAACAAGGGAATAAAATAAAATATAAAATCTCAGACGTTTTGGTTAGTTACTGTACTAACCATTATAATCAATCAAGACAGAGAGACAACTGGTGCATGGCATTAAATATCTACATATATAACGAAGACAGTTAACTTTTAAAAGTGTTACATAATATAAAAGAAAATTGATAATACTTCATAATATTTCATAATACAAATTTACACAATTTAAACTAATATATAATCAATCAGAATACAAGTAACAATATAAAATCACATTAATGGATAATCCATATAATTATTGTCTTCATTATATGCACATGGTATGAGCTTATTTCTTGTTTGTGGTGACTATATTATATAGATTATCCAATAAGGGGATTTTATAATGTTAAGTGTATCCTGATTTATTTTTATTCATTTTAATTATATAATTTAATTTATGCAATATAACTATTTTCTATTATATTATGTAACACTTCTATAGAGTTAATTGGCTTTGTTGTATATCTAAAGCCATGTTCCAGTTGTCGTCCTGACTTGATTGATAATGATTAGTAGTAAGTAACCAAAACGTCTCAGACTATTTTTTATCGCATCTTTGATTGAAATCCCATAACATCTACCAAGAGGTTATCAGCTGAGTTTAACATTAAACAGTCAACTCTTCGAAATATTCTTCATAAAGATCTCTAATACAAACCCTGGAAGTTCACAATTGTGCAGTTTCTCGCATTTGATGATCGTCAGAGTTCTTTTGAGTGTTGTGAATCAATTCTCCAGAAATATAGCAGTCCTAAACAAAAGTCGTCTTTATTTTTCTCAGATGAATGCGTTATTTATCTATCAGTAAAGGCTAGTAACATTGTTATGTGGAGCAACGAGAATCACAGTTTTGGAAGCAGGTCTTTCATCATCCTTCCAAAGTCATGACCTGGGCTACGATGTTCAAGGAACACTACATTGACCCATATTTCATTGGTGGTCAGATAAATTCCGATAGCCACATTCAATTATACAGGACTGTCGATTGCCGAGCTATATAGAGAGGACGTCTGCTACTTAAATGTCATCTGCAAAAGGATGGTGCTCTCCCGCACACATAAAACTGGAAAATTCTTGAATTATCAATTCCCAAACCAATGGGTTAGTAAATAATGGGTCCACTTCATGGCCTGCCTGAAGTCAAGATTTAACATTACCTGATAAAGCTTTGTGGGTAATCATCAAGAGAAGGGTTATTCAAGCGAAACTAGCAGATGCAGATGCGATCAAATACGTACAGCCTTTAATTCAATCGATAATGACACTTACCAAAATTCATGTGCGCAACATCCGCTGATTGAATTTGTTTATTCGAGCTAAGTGGAATTCATATTGATCCCTAAGATAATAACTATGGAACTATGTTATTAATTTATTATAAACTAATTGTAAACTACATTGTATAATAAAATAATTTATCTCACTGGAGGAGTTAACTTTTCAAGTTTAAATTTTATAATGAAATTTGAAACGTAGAAATTTTGTGCTCATCCTGTATGTTGAATAAAATATGAAGGGTATAGATGTTTAATTATATCACAGTAAATCAAAAATTCAGAAACAGTTTTCTCTATTTGAAGTTTAGGTGAAATGTAACCAATTTAAGACGTGGTCGGTATAAATTATTTAGTTTCATCAGTTATTAGCGCATTCTTTACTGGGAAATATTTTTCTAGCTAGAGGAATAAGTGTAAACACGTCTGATTAAACTTTTGTTTAGCAATTTCAAGTTAGAAAGCACGTATAATGTTATCGGTATTACCACTGTTGACAAAAAAATGAATTGATATGTTTTGTTTCTATTTTAAATATATTACAATTTAATTATTACCTTGCGAGAATTTTTGTCAAAGTAGTAGGCATAGCAACGATGTAAACATCAATTAAAATTATAAAGTCGACAAGCAAATATCACCTTCTATTTATATGACATTTTTATAAATATAAGTTTTTTTAATTTGATTGTGGTACTCACAACTGTTAAACGATATGATATAAGTATTTCCTTGATTTGCATAAATACATATTTACATATATGATTACAAATATTATTTTCAAATATGTTATTATGTATTTGCGATAAAATTTTAAGACATTATATATGATTACCAATCTTTTTTAGTATCATTCTGAAGCGATTAACATCGTAATGCATGATTAAAATATGATTATTAAAATATTTTAGTTTTTAAATCTCTAATACTGATAACTAATATATATTACGATACTGCATATATATAGTTAAAAAGTATCAAAGCCTGTGATCATAACTATTATAATTAAATCAGCGTTAATAAGAAACATTACAAGATCTACATATGTAGGTGGTCGAGAGATGTCAGAATGTTACTACGTGTTATTATTATTAATTTATCCAATTAAGCTATTTCTTTACTAAAAAATGTTGATTCTGCTAAATAAGCTACTTCTTTTTAAAAAAGCTACTTCTTTATTAAAGAACTTGATTTTTTACTAAATAAATGGTTTCTTTCCTAAATAAGTTTTGATTCTTTACTAAATAAATTTTGCTTCTTTGTGCAAAAAGCTGCTTCTTTGCTAAATGTGCTGCTTCATAATTATAAGTTTCTTCTTTGCACTAGAAGTCGTTACTCTACTAAAAAAGTTGGGGATTCTTTACTATAATAGGCTCTGCTTCTTTACTATATAAATTGTTTCTTTTCATAAAAAGCTGCTTTCTTACTAAAGGAGTAACTTCTTTCGATTAAAGGCTGCTTCTATACTAAATAAGTTACTTCTTTTATTATTGAACTTACATACATTTATACACAGCTATGATGTAAAGTTATAGAATAA
This sequence comes from Invenusta paracnida, assembly GCA_036023295.1. Lineage (NCBI taxonomy): Eukaryota > Metazoa > Platyhelminthes > Proseriata > Coelogynoporidae > Invenusta > Invenusta paracnida. The sequence continues at coordinate 29,198 of JAYRBW010148799.1, read as the reverse complement.
GTTTTGTCCTATTTTTTAAGAGCAGAATACGTCATACTTAGGTTGTGCTTAATAGAGTTTGTGTAATCGACGCGCAGTGGCTGAATATTGGCTCGATAACCAATCAAAGCCAGCCATGATATATTGTTTGATATACGAAAGAAAGAAATAGTTTTGTTATAAAGAAGTAACACTTGTACATTGATATTTCCGAGTGGGAAAGTGTAGGTATATGTATGATATAGATAATATATATTATATTATATTATATTATATTATATTAGAAAAAAATTATAGCGAATACATTAAACATTTTTTCTTGATTCCATGCATTAAGATATTATTAGCACTGATTTCCAGACACAAAAAGATAAAAGGAAGTTTAATGCACCTAATAGTAAGATGATATAGGAAATATAGTAGGTACATAATACTAAGGAAAATGACATTATATTTTTTTTCATTAAGTATATGCTATTCAACTTTATAAGAGTGTTAAGTAATTATAATAATACGTGAAATAGTTTTATCATGTTTCATTTGAACTTATTATACTTACTGTATTTAAATGCATGTGCACAAAAATTTGTACAATAGTACATATTTCTATGTGTAAAAATACTCGATTTGTTTTAAATAAATAGATATTTCGTTAATTCACCGAACTTTATGTCCTTTACTGTACATCAATATAATTTTAACATAGCAATTACTTCAAAGTGTCCATCTAGAAATGGTATTATCAAGTTTACTGGAAGATGACAGTTAATATTTGAAATTGATGTAAAATAAATCTAATTGGCATTTTGTTTTACCAAAAAAATGTTTTTAAACTTTTAAATGTATTTTTTATTTATAGAATTTTGTAGTCATTTTGCTATAGTAACGTCAAACAACTTGAGCATTCCAGGTTTGTAAGTGCAGTATGCGTGTGATAACATCCTTCTAATAGCAACCTTCTACCTTTATTATTCTAAAAAGATTTGTGTATATTTCTGCTTCTATAGTTAACTTTTACACTTTCATCTTCTGCGTATAGGTGTCTTTAAATTACATCTCATTTATTCTTCTTCTCTTAACATACACATATTACAAAATATATTTATATAATATGTATATGTTATTTTTTAGATATATGTGAAACACATTATTATTATACTAAATAATATATATATATACTGTAGGTTGATATACGAAGAGATATAATATGTAGATAGTCTAGTGCAGCCTTTCAATGTAGAAAATGTGGTTTTTAATCGTTTGCTTTTTCAAATTAGATTTTTAAATCAATCTTTCTTTCACTTTTCAGACTCTATAGCATGTAGTATACACTATCAGTTTATCTACAATTAGCTATTGTATTATTGTAGTATTGTATTATGTATACTTTTAGTATTATTATAGCATTGATAATTTAATTATGTACTATGAAACTTTTCGTCTTTATTATACTTGGAAATCATTTGATGATGTTCTTATTCGTAAACAATTTCTGAGGTATATATACTCTTTTACTCTAGTTTAGTTTATTTTTATCGAATTACTGGTGCTTTGTAAAGTTTTAATAGAAGTAGTTTACATTAATGCTACATTACACATTTAATAGTTGCTTACTAGTTATACTCATTATAACTTTAATTTTTCCAAAATGATATTTATTCTGCAATTGTTCTGGGGAAACAAAAATGAAAATTACATTTTGTATTTTATTTTAAAGGTAATACGAAAATTATGTACATTTGTGTACAATAATATTCAAATCATTTGTGTATCATATTAATCATTTCAAAATCATCCAAAAATTATTTTATAAAACATTAGGAATTTTAATGCATAATTGTAATTAAAATTTTTTGTTTAATGAGTTGTAATTTTTTTTCAAGATTTCAAAGTGTATTTTCTAAAATAAGTATCCGTATTACGTATTTTTATTAATACAGAGGTTGATATAAGCATAAAATAACACACACGTTCCTAATGATATTACAAAAATATTAGAAACAATTAACAGGTCAATAATATAAGCATATATAAAGATAATTTCAGGTTTAATACACATATATGCAGTAATATTAATTTTATAAAATACTGCATATTATTATAATTTAAACTAGAATAAATTTAGTTGCTTTATAATTCCAATGTCACTTTGCAAAATGGCAAAGGAACATGCAGACTATAAGAAAATCGTGTGTATAGTTGATAACGTCATCTATTTTAATATTAATTATTACTTAGATCATAAAACCTAATTCTAATAATATTCGTTAAAGTTAGTTTGAAAACCAGGATCTTTAAGGAAAGGGAGCAGGTGTACGAGTATAAAAGTATAAAAAGGGAATATGAACACAATTTAACATTCAAATCTGTATTTTGAAATTATTTTTATCAACGAATTTAGGTGGTTCATATTGATCGAATGATTACATTAATAGAATTAAATACAAATAACATTTATTTTTTAAATCTGTAGACAAAATCAGTTTCCATTTTTTTGATTTCTTTTATTTATCAGAATCATACTATATTCAATAAACGGTCTCAGGAAACAAAATTGTACATTTGTACACAATGATTAATATCTATGTAGATACTTACTCTAACCCTATAACAATAACTAACTTTATATTGAAATAAACAGTATGTAAATTTCGACCAATGTTATCTTATATGCACATATATCCATAGTTTTCCTTCCTTATTATCCACTAGAAAAATAGATTTCTTGTCAAGTACATGTGTTAAAAAAACTAAATTAAACACATAAGTATATCTTCATTAAAGCTATATATTTTGTTTAAAAAATTATTCTAAAATGTTTATAAATATACTTTTAAGTTGAAGATTCAGTATAAAATATCATAGTTTGGTGTTTTAACATTAAACGGAACCTTTAACTTAACTTTACTTTAAACCCTGATTTTACCAAGAATGTTTCTAGTATCTTTATAGATATAAAATGTCTTCAAAGTTAGTTATTTATTTATTTTGTTTCATTGTTTACTTTTAAAAAGAATTTTCAGAATGTTTTATGATTCTAATATTATGAACAATATACATGTATATATATATTCATTAAAAAATATATCTAAAAAGGGTGAATTCTAATTTCTATCGAACATTCTTTCTTTACTGTTATATATTGGATATAATATGCTATCGTGTATCATTTGATTGCACCAAATAAACGATTCGTGGATTTCTTTTAAAATCGGTATTGAAATGTACGTGCATAATAGGCATTTGTGCTTAAAAATTGCTATTAAATATTTACACAGAATTTTTGTAATCCTATTTAAGGACAAAAATTTCCATAGATATAATTGAAATCTTTGTTTAGTTGCCGTTTTAGTTATCCGAATGTGATTATGATATATTTATTACATGTACGAGTAGAATATTCATATTTATATTTTTCTTTAACTGACTTTCTTTCATTTAAATCGCTTTTTTATAAAATGTTTACAAATATAATAGTGACACTATCATAATAATAAGAATAGATTTATATTAAAATTACTTTTAATTCTCCGATAATACATTGATACAAAGGTACATTGTGTTATACTCCTATTAATAAATCTTAATAAATTTACATTGATACTTTCAATACATTATATACAGCATGTGCAAAAAACTATGGATTGCACTCTCTACAATTATTATTTTTTTGATTGCGTAAAGTTGTTATACACTGTAGGCATTATGTAGGCACTGCCTCTATAAAAAGTATATTTCAATGAATACATTTTTAAATGTCTATAATTGAAAATAAATTTTACCGTTGAAAATATTGTCTAGTTTTGCATTGAATCACAAAGACAATATTTTAAAAAATACAACTCACAATGCTATCGCAAACATAAAGTTTCAAATTAAACCGTTTTGTTTCTTTGCAAATATTAATAATTATTAAATTAAAGATAAATATTTATTAAGTATAAATAAGCATTGAAACATGAGATTTGTTTTTTATTGATTGATATACGTTCGTAGTTAAATTCATAAACTAAATTTGCTATCATTGTTTATATATAAGCAAGAGTCTTTGCAGTTATTTGAACTAATCATTGTATAAGTATAAATAAAAACATTCGGGATCATTCTAAAGGAGAGAAAGTATTAAAATTAAAAGAAATTAAAAATGGTTTTTAGCTTAAACATAAAATTGTCAAATTTCTACTTAATTGTGAAGTTAGAATTTCAGTCTTACTTACTAAATCAATTATCCTTTCCTAAGTATAACTAAATCTAGAATAGATAATTATAATTATATTGAAACATAAATTCTATAATGACTCATTAATTCACGTAATTCTGAAAACAGTTACTACGGAACTCAACCCATAGAAAAGTGTTTATAATATAATATTTTAATAAAATTTAATAAAAAATGTAGGAAAACTGTTTTTAGACTTTGTTTTGTAAAATTACATTTACGTAATTCTACTTTGCATTCTAATAAAATTAAATTTACAGCTTTAACTTTTTAAACCATTCCAAAACTAAATTCCAAAGTTAAGGGATTTTTTAATTCTGCCAGCGGAAAATCTTTAACAAGAAAAGGTATACTGTCTATCTAGATTGATATATGTAGGTATGCATTTGTTTACTTTGTGTGCTTGTGTTGAATTTTCCTCTGAAGAGCCACTAGAGTGTACATACTGTAAAATTAATTTCCTCCACTACAGTTCTCCAGTTCCTCCTCCGCAAGAGTCTATCCCAGCTCAGCTCCATCGAGTGGCTGAACAACTTCAGCAGTTCCAAGGAGAGGACGATGACAGGTGAGAATGTCATGCAATCTGCAATATTGAGGATTTTTCTATTTTTTAAGTAAATAAATACTAGTTAAATATTAAATTGTTATAATTGAGTTCCATGTCTTGTCATTTATTGATAAATGACGTATATTTTATATAACTTTTTAAAGAATTTTAAAGATTAAAAAATTATATAACGAAAAAATGTATCACATTCATTATTAATTCATTTCTCAAATGATAAATGTGTTTATATTATTGAAGCTTAATGATTTAGGTACTATTCATCATATCCTATTTTCCATTGCCTATTCTCTGAAACCAAAACATTTTGTTTCTGTTTGATTATTTGTTTTCATCATGCAAACCATCATTTAATTAATAAATTTATTATTTTCACATATAACTTATATATATATGAAATAGATTTTTAGCTCAAATTTATAAGCGTGTGTTATAGAAAATGTCATACATATATATACATCTACATATATAGATACTTTTGATTATGAGTTAATAGTACACATTTAGTGGTAGCTTTATTATGAGGTATTTTTATAATGTATGCAACAAATGTATATTCTCATATAGTTACGTTTTATTCATCAAAATGTTTCCATGTTTTCCATTGACAGCGAGAAACAGCAAAATTCTTTACTTAACAAAAAACGCTACACATTATCGAATATTCTGATGGAATCTATTCTTTTGTAGTGATTTTATTTCCATGTTGGTATATACTTTAGAGTAACAAAGTAAAAGCTCATCACAATAATGCAGTTTAGTTTCACCCCACATTAGGAAATAACATTTTATTATTTATGTTGGTCATGTAAGACTTTAATGTAATTTCTTGCGCTTTGTCTGTGTTTAACATAATTATAGAGATATAACTAGTTTAAAATGTAACAAATATTCTCTGTTCCCATTTCAAAGTATTGTCATTTTTATGCATCCGTTTCATCTTTTTGTGGTGTGCGTATACAAATTCTCGACAATAATCATGCGCTCACACAAAGGGCGCATGCAATGATTATAAAATTTAAGTTAATGTAGGTTTATATCCCTGGCTTTTTAATTATTAAAAACGCACACTAGTTAGTGTGTCCTTATTTGCAACCTCTAAGAACAATCTTACAATTTAAGTCTCTATATAATATAGAAGCTAACAAATGTATTATTTATGCAGATATTTGTACAATTTATGTATTTAGTTAGTTACAAGTTACTTTTCTAATGGTAAATACCTTTTTTTGAAATATTAAATATTCAAAAATTTGAAGTATCTGGTAATAAAGTTTAATCTACAGGATGTTTCAAAAGTCCATTACAGTTGTATGTATATCTCTGCTATAAATTTAGATAACCAATAGGAATGTTGTAGTAATGCTTATGTAATCTACTGTTATTGTGCTCTAATATACTGTTTATAATATATGTATATATGTTTAATTGAGATAGTTATGTTAATGAGACAGCTGTTAAAGGGCTTTTGATACACCCTGTATATAAGAGAGACCGATTGTAAATCATGACGCGCTAAAAAGGCGGCTTATAAACACTTTTTTTATTTATCAGTCAGTTTTTGTGATTAAAACGTATACTAAAATGTTAACATTATAGTACAATAGACTATTCTTAATGAGTTTATGTAACAAGAATAATTAATTATTATCTATTAAATACTAATTTGGATTTTTATAAAATCTTTTATTATTTATCTACAATTGTTTAAATCAATTTTATTGTTATGAAGTCTAGAATTACGTTAAATGTTTTATAAATATTTGATACGTTTTGTAACTTAAACATATTATAATATACGTTTTTAATCCTTTTTGAAAAGGTCCGCGTATATCCATAATAAATACGTATAATAAGATATTTTGCGAAGTTCGCTTAATTTTATTTTACTATTATTTTGAGTATAATATATGTTTATTAAGAAAATATTACCAATTTTAAATTTTATTCTATTATGAGTAAATTTGAAATAAACGAAGGGTTCTATCAACGAAATGATTAACATGTAAAAAATCATTTTTCATGAGGAGCAATAATAATAAAGTCAATTATATTATTGACTTCAAAAATAGCTTAAACTTTCTCAAGTTTGATTATTTTTACATTTTTTATAATTATTAAAGAGAAATTAACATAAAAATATAATGATTTTATAAGTTTTGACATTACATAGTGTATAAGTAAATACATGTATTTTTTCTTCTAACAACGTCTTGAACATTGCTTTATACATTGACTCGTTTTCTCTAAATTATAATGTTCTCTAAAATAATTGTTTGACTATATATATACGTATAAAACACATGCTTATATTATAATAGGTTACATATTTTGCCATAAAAATATTTAATACTGTAAATAAGTATAACTATAGCCATTAGAAGATACTGATGTGTAAATATTAATTACAATATTAGCTGAAGCCTCTAATTCCCATTGTATTCTACTTTCTTTAATAATTTATACATTGGTAACTGCAACTATGATTTTAATCAATAACATACCATGTTAATAAGATATGTATAATTCTGTAAGTACATGCATATAATATACATCCCTTGTGTAAGGTATAAATTTGGATAGTTCTCATTGCAGTATATTACATATAATGTCATGAACTATAATCCAACGGAATAAATAATTGATTTTAATAAAAAGTGCATTATTTATATATAAGGTATTATGATTATTAGCTTTGCAAACAGACATAATATATTTACCCATAAATTTAGTAGAATAATAATGTCAAAATCAATTGTATTTACATTATGAAGAAATAAAGTTACTTTATCTAATTTGTTTAAGTATATGCTAGAAAATAACCCAAATATTTTTCTGCATATATATGTATATAAATTATTTGTACCTATACAGTAATTGTAAAAGTTTGTATTATTTACATTTTTAATTGTATTTAGGCACTTTACGCGTTTCTTTATTTACTGCATATTTTATATTACTTTATAGCAGAATGAAATATATGTCCCTTTTACTTGATTACTTTTACGCTACAGGGTCCCTATAAAATTATGTACAAAAATTTCTAAAATACGTACACTACGTAAAAGTCGAAAGAGATGAAATAACATGAACCATCCATCTGTTTATGAATATATGCGCTTGCTGTACTGATCATCAGAACCTTAGAGTAAGGATAGTATTTTTATTTTCTCTATGATCAAAATTACATTCCGGACATTTTATGAAATAATAAAATAATAAATACTTATTCGCTCAATGCTTTTGAAGATGGCAACCACCCAATTATAACATCTAATATGTAGACAAATGTATGACATTATTTATGTATTAATTTGTTTTTGTTATTGGTACATGGCTTTAGTAATACTGACATGTTTTCACTTTATTTTGATAATTTTTCCTCTTTTATACAAAAATGGAATTATTTCTAGCACATACTCAAGCGGCCAAGCATTGGATACATGCTATTGAAGAGGAAAAACGAAATTATTTTACTATTAAATTATGTTACTATAATATATTTCAATGCCGTAATTTATCGTTGAAAAATACTATTTGATTGTAGTCAGTTTTACTATCTTGATAACGATAAGATTGTCTTCACATTAGAAAATGATAAGTGCATATATATATTTGTACCATACTTGGAATTAGACAAAATACTTCTTTTCAACAAACAATTAATTCCCTGAAGCCTGTCATTGAGAATTCCAATATTATCTTTACATAATATTTTACACTCTACTAACAAAAAGAGATTGTTTATTTCAATCTAGGTGAATATAAAAAAGCGTTCAATATTTAAAGGTTGATAGCCTGTGGATAGCATAGATTTATACATTCCTGCCCTGAAGTGCTTTCCGTGTATAGGACAATATAATAATACTTGTGGATAAATATTTATATAAAAAGTCTGAAATTCATTTGAATAAGCATAAATAATTATTTTATTTTATTTTATTTTAATCATTTTAGGTCTCAAAAAATGTGTTATTTGAGTCATTCAAAATATTTTTCGTTTTAATTTTTTTTATGTTGACAAAGTCCTGTAAATACTAATGTTTGTTACTAAATATATAGACTGCCTTTCAATTTATTCGAAGTGCTAAAATTTACGGTGTAATCAAATTTAATTTTAAATTAAATATTAAATACTTGTTACTTAACATAATATAAAAATAAATGTTTATTATTTAACATAATTATTTTACCAATTTAAAAATAAGTATTTTCTTTCTAAAATAATGAATATTTAATGTGTTACAATATTTTGTTTGACATTCAAAAGAATTTATGACATAATTGTTTGAATATTTTTAGTATATATTGAATAGTATTTTCTACTTTTATTACACTATTATTTGTCGAATTTACAATATCAATAATTTGAGTATTATAGATTATTAAAGAAAAATTGAAAGTATATGCAACTTTAAATCTATTTTAATAAGCAGTATGTAGTTAGTTATTTTATTTGATATGATAATTAAATCTCGATTACTTATTACTTATTAATTAATACATAAAGTATTATTAACATTTAGGTAGCTTAAAATGTTTAAAAATTTTGTGTAAATGCATTATTTATATATTAGACAATTTTCATGCACGTTAGCATGTAAACAATTGACCAAAACAATATTTTTTAAAGCATTCTTCATTTTTAGACAAGTTACATTTATGGAAAACATTAATTTTACTGTTCTCGAAATTAGGAAAAATAATAAGCATATGAAATTAGTAAGAATAAAACTATTTTAAAACACAATTTTGAATTTAAAAAGAGTATTCCCTATGCTTAATGAGTGTTTTATTTAAAGCTATTTCAATTTAATTTATTAATTTGATAAAACATAAAAGTAACGAAATAAATGAATAAATCTAGTTTGAAGCATTTAGTTATTTCATTTATTAATTCTGGAATATCATAAACGCTTCACGATATTTACTTTATTCACTACTTTGGGAATAAAAAGTTTGAATGATTTCAGAACTAAAATTCATTTTGACAAATTTAGCAAAAATATTAATGTTTTTAATTATGATTGCCAGGTGTAATTAATGTAAAAAAATAATGCCATTAATATTTGATAAATACTATGCTACCATTTTACGTTGGACACATTTCTTTTTTGATTACTTCAATTCCATTTTTTATATCTAAAACTTCTCATTTTATTGCGGTTTATATTTTTTGCCTGCTTGACAACGCTGATAATTGCAATGCTATGCTATATTATATGCTTTTATTTATCATTTCACAAAGATCGCTGTTTAAATTCTTGCTTAAATACTAACAGGGATTTATCATTCGAGGCTTCATAAATAAGCAGACTCTTATTGTAAGCAGATTTCCAATAAAAATAACAAATAATTTATTGTACCTAAACTGAACTATAGAATTTTCTTTTCTTAAATGTATCATTTATTTATCTCTTCTTGATAAACCTTTTCCTCATACAGGGAAATTGCGACAGACAGCGGGCACATGAAGTTCCTTAGCTACCACTTCCAGACAATGTCCCGCGTCTCCGAGGACGTAGAGAACGAGGAATCTTCCGTGGGTGGTCCGATAGGTGGTACCGGCGTGGGTGGAAACCAGACCTCCCGCCTGTCCTTCAGTGGTGGCAGCGGCGGCGGTCACCTACGAAAGTGGTCCTCTTCCATTTGCAACAGTATTGCCAGTCTCTCTCCCACCGGTGGTGGTGTCATGGTTGCATCCACGGCGACTGACATGCTTGCCCTGACCTCCTCAATGACTAGAGGTGTAGGTGGAGGTGGTGGAGGTGGAGACAGTGGTGGAAAGCTCTCTCGGTCAACACCGTGTGTAGACCAGGCTCTGTCCGACTCCAGCCAGCCCTCGTCTTTGCAGGGTGGTGACTCAGGGGGTAGGGGCCGGATAAGGAAGACCAACACTATCCCACATGTCCAGAGTGTTATCGATTTCTTAACGAGAAAAAACTCGTCGACGAGCTCAATAGAGAAGGAAGTGGAGATTATTGTATGACAAGTCGCTTTCAATCAGTCAATATATTTGAATTCAGGTTTAATTTTTTCTATATTTTGTGATTTATAATGATATTAATTAATATTCTGTACTAAGAATTTAAAGTATGAATGTAAAAGTTAAATGGGTATACATGTTCATTTTGCAGAGCTTTTGGGTTTATATTCTGTTGTTATCTAGTTAATCTTGTAATGTGGATGTTGTACGTTGTAACCCGGTTTGCAATTTTTTTTTTCGACATTTTAATTTGCTACTAGTACAAAAACTCAGATAAATAAGCATAATATGCCCATCAAATTTATGTTTTTCTTGTAATTCTGATTATTCTTGGTATGACCAAATAAACAAAACATATTTTTAGTACATAAATGATAACGAAATCAAATTAAAATGTAAATTAAAAGTTGAATTCGTGTGACATAAAAACACTCTACAATATATTATTATTAACAAACAAACCATGCTTTCTCATTACATCACACATCAAGAGTTGAATAGATTCACAAGATGTACTATAGAGTACCAATAATCAAGGTAGAACCACGCAGAATCATAGATCCTCTTACCACTTATCTCCTCAAAAGTAAGGCAGGGAACGGCCTTTGGAGCTGCCACGGGGTTAGATCTTTATTAAGAGAGTTTAAGCTCTTGGCAACGCCAAATATGATCTAAACACAATGAATTTGTGGTGAGGGGAGCTATACTTCTGAGTGGTTGTACCTCAGTTATAGGCGAAACCTATTTAACTCTTGGTGTGAAATGTATAAGGCCGGTCGGATATGCAGCAATATGCATTTTTATATTATTATCAGTTTTAATTAATGTAATGAACTATACGTTAGATCTATTATTTAGCTGGCACCATGATTAATAGTAAAAAACATTCTCCTTCTATATGTAGTTCACGTAAAGAAATTTAAAAGTTTTAATTATACACTGCACTTAACACACTTCTAATCTTAATCTGTTCATATTTAATATTTAATGACACAGAAAAACCTTTTTAAAGTAATGCTATAATTGTTAAGTGTTAATTTATATTTAATAAGTTTAATGATATATTTTCAACAAAGGAGCTCAACCTGGGTAAATGAATGAATTTAGTCTCAATATAGCAAGCAAGTTTAAATTTCAGTGCATACCTGATCTGGACACAACATACTATTGGCACTGTTATAATGAGACTAAATTCATTTACCCAAGTTGAATCCAGTTGTAGTAATTATAAATTTCTGTATAGTCGTATAAGTAGCAAATTATTATGCATACACTACTATTAATTAATGTTATATATTAAGTGTTTTAATAATTTCTATATACATTGATTTCATTTAATTTAATTTAATTCACAGGATTGATAAATGGAAACTCTACATTACATATATGTATATTTAAATATATACATCGCTTGCCAAAGAGTATATAACTAAAAGCTTACAATTTCTTCTAAAATTATGAACAGATTTACTATTTCATTATAGTTCAGTGCTCTTTGGTATAACGATTATACTTATTTACATCAACAGTTTATAATTATATATAACTTATCAAATTTTCTTTATGTTTGAAAGAAATGTCAATAAAATATGTTTCGTCTTTTGGGATTTTATTTAGCATCCACATTTTTCTTTCCTTTGTTCTCAACTTAATCGAAAATGGATCCGATTACAAATTACGATACATTTTATGAGTTGTACAGTACATGTTATCTTTCATAAGTGTTTTCCTAGTCAAATTTTCCGACAGTTAATTGGCTATAATTGTTTTTAAAATAATAGTTTATTTTAAAACAATATTCGTGTAAAATTATTGAATGTACATTTTATATATTGTTACAATATCACATAACGTTATTTTAAAGGTATTCTAAGAAGCTGAATCTATTATTTTATTTCCTTGAAATAGATATTATCTTGTTTCACGCTACAAAAAATATTTAGATGTTTTAATTAATAAAAACAATGTACAGATTGAAATTAATATACATATATTACCGCTCAGCGGACTTAACTCAAAAAAGGATTATAATGATATATAGTAAAATCATAATTTAATTTTCAAAACTTTTACTGCATCATGTGTTTATGGGAACTGTTAGAAGGCAGGCTATAATATTTAAACAAATTCAGCTTCTTATTTTATATTATGACAAACTCAAGATCAATAGTTTCTTTGTTTAAATGTCTATTCAATAATGTAATCCAAATGTAATATGCTAGAACACTTTAATATACTACTATTTAGCTAAAAGAGTAGTCTAAAACAGAAACTAGTATATTTTTAAAACGAAAGCCTTAATCCTTTATATGTATGTAAATAATGTACTATAGTTATAATTATGCATATTTCATGCAACTATTTTTGTTGATAAGAATGGTACGTTTATTTGAAATTTATTTTGAAAAACGATTGTACTGTAAAAGAAATAATACTTAATGATGTACATTTTGAAAAGCTCATTTATTTTTGACTATGCAAATCAAACAGATAAGTAATCTATTTTATCATAGATACCCAAAACTAATTGTACAGGCCACATCTCGATTTTAAATGTACATAATATTCAACAATTGATCGATTTATTATTTTCACATTACTTTATGTATTATCAAATTATACTAAATTATTATTATTGAAGTTCATCCCATGGTTAAGCATTTAAAGTTTTGTCGACACAGTTATTCCAGAATATGTAATGAATATACATATGTAATACAATTATTCTTCAATAAATTATTATTTCCATTTCAAAAACTTGAATACGTATGCATAATAATCTAAGGTCTACCTACTCCTTTAAATTAATATATTTCTTATACAATCATTATAACACATTGTACAATATTGTTGATCTATTCGATTTCTTTCTATGTACCTACCATTTGATATTTGACATTCTATTTTATTAAAAGATCTACGTATCGATTATCTTTTGTTTTTTTATTCATTGTGCTCAAGACAACGGTAAACATCTAATATTGTAAAAGTCATTAACTTCTGTCGTAAATACTTTTAAAATGAGAAAATATTATAGAATAAGGATCATACAATATGTACTTGACACAACATGTTACTATAAATGATGGGGACGGCAATCTAGTACAATCTTGTACGGAAAACTTACAGAAAATACTTCTAAAAATTATCAAAATTTGAGCACAAAAGGTTTGTTATGTTCAATGAATTGCTACTAACCTATGATTGAAAAATATATAATTCTTGTGTTGCACAACCAGTCACAAAGGATATATTACCATTTTACTATTCTTCCATATTAAAGAATACGTCAATATCTATGAAATTTCTAAAAATAAATTTTAATTTTTTTTAATTGACATATTGTACATAATTTGAATTCTTCATATATTTCATACATTTTAAAACACATTTCAGATATACAAAGCATGCATATAGTTTCTACGTGCATTTAAATTAAGGTTTCTACCATAATTTTGACTATAAATCTATAAAAAAAAGTCTGATAAATGCATTAAAATGTATTAGAAAACTGAATATTATGGTTTATGTGTTTTAATTTTGTTTTAAAATGCATAAAATACATTGAGAATTCAAATTATGTACAATATGTCAATGAAAAATAACTCAATTTTCACGAAAACCAGAGAAAATTCATAGAAATCGCTGTATTCTTTAATATTGGAAAGTAATCAAATATTAATATCTAATTTTGAGACTGGTTACTTGCGCATCATAAGAATTACATATTTTTCAATCATATGTTAGCAGCAATTAATTGATCATAACAGACAAACCTTTTGTGTTCAAATTTTATAATTTTCAGAAGTAGCTCCCGTACCATATTAATTATAGACTGGTATTTCAAACAAATGTAAATACAGTACAATTTAAAAATATTAATTAATTGATTGTTTGTTTGTTTGCTTGCTTGTTTGTTTGCTTGTTTGTTTGTATGTAGGTTTGTTTGTTTGTTTGTTTGTTTGTTTGTTTGTTTGTTTGTTTGTTTGTTTGTTTGTTTGTTTGTTTGTTTGTTTGTATTTTATTCCATTAAATGTATTTTTATTATTACGAATTAAAATAAGTTTCGTATATTATTAAATTCTACGTTTATAAATATATTTGTGAGTTTATGTACTTTACCACCGTTACTTTAACCTTTAGATCATTATAATTCAAGTGTTCTCACTACATCGTTGGATCGGATGTACCAAATTCAACACATTCATTGAATAACTTTCGTCGATTAATTATAGAAATCAAATATTCAGTGCAGTGACCATAATTTTTAATTAAAAAGTAATTATACACTAAAGTATTGTAATGTTCCACCTGAATAGAATCTAATTTATACAATTAAGCTTTCACGGTCAATGCTGTCTTTTATGGGAATGAAAGTACATATTTTAAGGAATGATATTGAGAGTAGTATTCATTGTTTATGTATGTAATAAGTTTAATAAATATTCCGCAGTTCAATCTTATGAAATTTTATTTCTTAATATACACGCAACGGAATAGTTCTGCTATATCATAGAAATAATTGATCACTCAAATTTTCTGGATGCTAAACTGTATAAAGAAAATCCATATAAGAATATCTTTCGTTATGGACATCAATAATAATCGCTTTGTTATTGCCATTGTAGTACGTTTTAACATGTACGCATGGATATCAAATTGTGGACACTATTATATTCTAATAAATAGCAAATCCATTTTTCACATTTTTGTTGTTTCATTTTAAATTATTACCTTTATTCAAATCAAATTCATTCAAAAAAGATTCATTCAAAATCATTCCATCAAATTAGATTATATATTCTGATTTACTTATTCTTCTACTTAGTAAATGTTAGTGCAAACATTATAGTGAGTAAACAGTGTACTAAATTATTTTGCCTCATATATAGCTCTTTTAGAATGGGATTGCGCTCATTACAAATGTGAAGTCAAACAGATTGACAAAAAGCTGCATGATTTCCACTAGAAACTTAAGCCGGTATAAAGCTTAATGATACCCCCAATGGAGTAGTGTCAAAACCATAGACCTCTCATAGACATCGAGAATCGAGATTTCTAGTGATCATATTGATGTGAACTCCAAGAAGTCGAGTGGCACTATTCGAGTACCTCAGATCTGTAATGTTGAAGCCCATTTTCTTAGCTTCAGCACATACATAGGGAACATTGGACACCATTTGTGGTAAGAAGGATACAGTGGGACCATTACAGAACGTAGATATTTAAGCGACTGGCAAGATTTGTGGCTTGCATTGTATATGGGAACCTCCGTTGAAGAAACGATCCAATTCAATAAGACTATCTACCAAATAAATTTGAAAAAAAGTCCGAACTGCTCAATTCTTTCCAAATGTAATTTGCCTCATTGTTATAATTTGCTAAAAAATTGTCCTTCCCATTTTGATCAGTTGTCTGAAAATATTTGAAGCAAAGAACAATTTTTCTATAGTATTTAATTAAAAGTAATTATTTTTTAGAGTACTGTATCGTCTAGACAGCTACAGTTCCTTTTGTGCAAGGATATATACCATCGAAATCATCCTCAATTTTTTTAATAAGTTTCTAACTATATGGTGGGATCTTGATTGTTGCAATTATGATACTGGGTAATTATACACAATAATTTGGGGGGGGGGGGTGTCAAAATGTCCATGTTTTATAACATTGGGAAGGAGACATCAATAAATGATTCCTTGGGTGATTCCCTGATAATCTTATCTATTGTCAAATTATAGAATTGTGTTCAGTGGGTGCATTTTTGAATAATAACCCGTGAAATACAGCGTCTGGAAGACAGATTAATTTAGTTAATGACTACTTGTTATTCTTCTCGGAATCGACTGAGTATATTGTGCCTTACGCACACCACAGCTTTTACAAGTCTGTGTATTTTATGATCTAATAAACATTATTTTTTGATTGAAAGGTTGTCAAATAGGTTTATTTTCGTTTAACGTAAAATACTAAAATAAGATTTGGATTTAGCCATTTCTAAAAAGTTTTCAATATCAATTAACTTTTACCTACAAGTGTATATTTTAGCGGATGGATTGTAAAGTAAATCTCAATATTCTCTATGTTGTTTATTATTATTATTTATCATTTCTCTCCCATTTAATATAAATTTCATATTATAACGTTTTAAATCTTAACAGTTATCATTTATGGTTTTATATATATTCAACAGTACTATTGCATGAAATAGTGTGTATTCTGATTACTATTATTAACTACAAAAATATATATAGGGTGGTTCGTAATTAAGTTCGTTTATTGAAACATATTTAACAGTAATAGTTTATGTACAAATATATGGACATGAATTATGGACACTAGTGACTGACACTCTGTAAAGTGTCAATAAAAAACATTTTTTGTCGAAAGAAAAGTCCATAATTATGTTTAAGAACTGCAGTACATTTATGAATTTCAATTTCAAATATTTTCTAATACCTATACGTATAAATTCAATCAATCAATTAAAGTTACTCTAAGGTTATGCCCATAGAGTAAAGAAACACAGAGTTGTTATCGATTAGCTACCTATACGCTGATTATAAAGCATTATTATACAGCGCGGCATAAACATCACGTGAGTAAATAACTGCTGGGCGATCATTCAATAATATAGCAATAGTATTAATAACTATTACTGTTAAATATATTTTAATAAATGAACTTAATTACAAATAATGGGTAGATTATAAATGGGTAGTAATGATTTTTTAAATTCTAAACAATTATTGTTTTACCTTATTAAATTTTTCATAATGTAGGTATACATGCATACATAATACATATATGTAAGAAATATTATTTTCAATTTATATAATTTGAACAAAAAGATGTTTATAATAATTAAGTCGTACCATTAGTTCCTTCCTGATAATCTTAACTGTTTTTCCTGAATTCAGCAGCAATTGCAGATCTGACTGTGGTCCAGCAATATGGGGTTTATGTTCGTTCGGAACAAATCGATAACAGACGAACAATATGAGATGCCATCAGCGAACGACATTGCGGAAGATGCACTTTTGATTCATATACCTGCAGTTTATAATGTAGCCCTGAGCGTTGAAGAAAACATCCTCTCTTTTCAGAAAACGACGGTGTTACAAGTTGTGTTCATGATCTCAAAAGAAACGCTATATTTTTCAGAAGATCGTTCAATAGCTCTATAATAACACACTCAATAGACAGATTCTTTTTCTTCGTCCTTTTGGGAAACTTGGTACTTGAGAACTGTTCTCTTTGGCAGATCGTAATATCAGGAAATTCTACAGCGTCAACTGTAACTTCTTCGATTACTATTTTTCGGATAACTAAAGTAAATGGGAAAAAAAGATAAAACATTCCACAAAAAAACCAATGTTAATTGCACCAAGGACTGCACATCACATAATAGTTCTCGGTCGGTTACATGTAATAAGGCGAATGATTCCAGGTGCAGAGTGGTTGCGCAAAGTTCTCTAAATGCTTCCGCCTTTAAAATGACTGTCGGAACGTTTTCTATGACAAATACACGTGTTATTTGTAGATATTTTTCAAATATAAATTATGCATGCTGATGTTGTAATATGTAATAGTTGAAACCTAATTTAATTAGACAGGAATAATATTTTATTTGTTTAAACATATATATAGTGTAAACATATGCAAATGTAAACAAAGAATTGTTGACTTTAATGCTTGATGCTTCGTTGAAGGGAATTTTAACCCTTGTCAAATTATTAGAATTGAATAAAACAATCGTAAGAAAGAAGTAAATATAAATATATTAATATTAATATCAAATAATTTTACCATGCATATTATACAAATTATTTTAGAGATTTTAAACTTTATCCATTATTGTAGTTGTA
Organism: Invenusta paracnida; assembly: GCA_036023295.1. Taxonomy (NCBI): domain Eukaryota; kingdom Metazoa; phylum Platyhelminthes; order Proseriata; family Coelogynoporidae; genus Invenusta; species Invenusta paracnida. The sequence goes on along the minus strand of JAYRBW010148799.1, from coordinate 10,584 downwards.
CAATAATTTTAGTTACTAATATTTTCTACTACTACCATACTTACTCTATAATAACTTAATAGAGAAAAATTATGTATAGTACTATATTATATTGAAATTTAAGTATATATGTATATATTTCAATTATTGTAAAATATCTACTGTGTTAAACAAATTGATAAATAAATATTAGATACTGAAAAAAAGATAAGAAAACCAAATATAAACTATATTTTTATTTCTGTACGTATTACATTTCGATGATTACTTAAGTGTTATTAAAATAACTGTATTAAAAAACAAATGAATACCTTTTAGTTTCACGTTGTTTTAATAATATATAATTTATTTTAGTAAAAAAATAAAACTTATGTTGATATAAGAAACATTAAAATTGCAAGATTTCATGTGTTCATTTTTGATCAAGTAAAATCCAATATAATAATTTACTCTTTGAAAAATATATGAAATAATGTAAATACAAAGTTTTTTCCATTTCAGTTACCCCGATAATAAGATTAAATCTACTTTTGTGTAGCAATCTTAATTAAATTGAATTAAAACGCCCTTTGATAGAAAAATATTAATAACAAACAAACAAACAATGTATGTATACATATGTTTTAGTAAGACAGGTTTTACGATTCAGGATACTGACTCATATACTGGTAAATGAAAAGGTAAGAAATATAGTATATTTAATTTGCTTTTAAAGTTTGAAATATATATCATGTTTTAGGGAAAAGAAACACTTTTTCTAAAACTATTTCAACGAACAATATGAACAGCCTAAAGCTGTAGCATGAACTATCAAGCCTTCACAGAATTTTGCAGGACAACATCAGCACACGGATTCTTCCATCTGATTTCGTCAAATAAACTGAAGCAATTGATTTGGACTATTCTAATTATGGGTGCCTATGTCGGATTCACCTATGAGTGTTACTCACTTTTTTCAATTTATTTCAGTTATCCAAAAAAGCTAGTGGAGCATGTCCGTATTGACAGCCTCCCATTTCCAGATATAACCATCTGTCCCGCGGAGCAGTTTTCCCACTCTAAACTCCACAAATACTATGGGAAGAAGTACTTCCCAGTTGCTAGGGTGATTACTGACGCGCTGAACAACTGGACCCGAGCGAACAAGATCGAACACAAATTTGAGATCACGGATGCCATAACTCCTCTTCACAGGCACATTCTGGAGAAGGAGGATCTTTTCTTTAATGCTCAGGATCACTTTATCAGCTGCAAGTATATGAATCGGTACTGTGATTTCCGCAACTTTACGCGCTACTGGCATCCGACCCTGTTTGCCTGCTATCGATTCGCTCCAGACGATCGAAGAGTTCCCTTTGCCGGTTACACCTCGGGCCTCCAGGTTTTGCTTAACTATGGAAAGACAAAGAGATGGAAGAAATTGGATAAGCTTGTAAGGACATACATAGATAATGTTTTATATGTAGGCAATACAAAATATAAACAAATATTGGACGAATAAGTTTACCATAAATTATATTAAGAATCCCAGAAACTATAGAGACTATTATTTATTCGCATAGAAAAACAAACTAATATTTTTTCTGCGATCAACATTTATATACATATGCCTATAATTAGACTAAATGACTATAGACTATAGGCTATATTGTAGACTATATGCACATTTATACGTTGCATAAGGTTTCATTTGGTATATAAAAATTTCACTTAATTGGAATTCAACAATGGAACCAAAATTTAAGTTAAGACCAAATCACTAACAATTGTAAAAATATTCCTATATTTTAAAAATTTAATAAAAATAAAATTATTCTGTTTGCATAAGTTTTATAATTATACTTTTCTAAACAACGTTTAATGTTTGCTTTAGTCGAATACATTTTTTAAACAAAAAATTATTTGTTTGTTAGGTTTATACAATTTTAAACATAGAGTTATTATGGATTAATTATTGTTTAACCTAAGAATTATAGTAATGATGACAATTTAATTAAAATATAATTTTATTCCAGAGAAAGTTAATCATTACACTAGAATTTTAATAATGTAGATTGTCTATTTAAAACACGCAATATACATTAAATAATATAATCAAAAAATAATGTTGTTCTAGTATATTTTGACACTTTCGAATTATTCGAATTATTCGAATTTGTCTTCAAAATTTTAAAACCATTTTTGCTGTTAAATTCTCGTCTCCTTATTAAAAAGTAACTCAGCTAAATGTTTTCTTTTATTTTAGGAGCTCTATTTTTCGGGATATTTCATTAAAATCCATCCCCAACGAGCGGTTCCCTATTTTTACCACAATTTTATAAGAGCAGGTACAGGATCCTTTATCGATGTATCATTCAGTTTTGTGAATAAAGTAAGCGTTTCCACTTCCAATGATGTATGTGTAGATGCCACGGACTTAAAAATAGTTAGCGAGTTTTCAACATACCCTAAAATTGAAACCTATAAGCAAATAACAGAAGAATGTCGAGAAGTTACTGCACAACAAGAAATGATAAAAGCTTGCGGATGTCTTGACGACACAAAAATTATCACTTTGGAAATGTTTCAAAAACACAAGCTTTGTAACAGTGTACCCAAGAAGATTATTTTGGATCCCATGTATGAAGTAGTTTTGGACGCGAATGGAAAAATCCAGTATATCGGAAATTACCAAAATGAAACCTTCAATATGATGGATGAAATTGACCGAAGTGGTATCATCAATCGATCAATATGCAGTTGGGTAGAACGAGAGAGGTTCAGCGCCGATCAGATTCTGGTGGATACGTGCAAACAGTTCTGCAACACGACCTTCTACCCTTATGGTGTTGTCGCCACGGATTGGCCACCAAAGGACTTCCCCGAGGCCCAAGAAGCAATCAATGCCGAAGTGCTAAGAGCCCACGAAAAAGCTGCCGAGCTCGGCTATAACATCACAGACACCTACAACAGCTCGACCGACTTCAACAAGTTGCTTACTGTGCATATCTATCCGAGCACAGAAAACGGACTTTTCAAGCTGGAGGAAAGGACGATGCCAGCCACCACGTTGTTCTCCTCGCTCGGTGGAATACTCGGCCTGTGGACGGGCTACAGTTTGATGACCATTGTGGAGATTGTGGAGTTGTGCTACAGGATGATCGTTAACAACAGGATGGCACCAATGAGGGTGAAAGTCAAGGTCACTCCAGCACAAATACCAATTTGACATGGTGTGTAAAAGAATGACGTTATTTATATTTCCTTTCTATAATACAGTAATGTATTAATGAACAATTTTAATTAACTTTGAGTTTGTTTCGTGTATTTATGAAGCATTTCCTTCATCAAGGGTTAATAAATACCACTGGTTATAACCTTCTTCAATTTACAAAACATAATTCATTGAATATAATTTCCGTTTATTTATAAAAAAGACTATTTATTTAGTTTATACATATTATTTGTTTTTATTAATGGCTTCATTATTCATTGTTTCCAATTAATAAATTTAAATTATTGCTGTTCAACATTCATGTTGTAACGTTCTGTATGATAATATGTATATATCGAAGTAAACAAATCACTCTCTGTAAAGAATAGAGATGAGTATGAATAAATATACGAAAGTAAATACAAATATATCAATTTCTTTAGTAAACGTTAAAATTATAGCTTAATATTAAACTAATTGATACAACAAAATAGTTAATACTAAATGAATGTTTATTCAGTAAGTTTATCTAATTAAAATAATAATACTTATTAATATAACTTCAAATATTTTACTGAAAGAAATCAGAGTATTCTTACATTCATTTATATAATTACATGAGTATAAGTTTAATAAGTATTCATGTACAACAAGATAATCAAATAATAGAGTTTAACAAGGCAAGTTTTGACGTTTGCATTACCCATATTATGTATCAATTTTTGAACAATTCAATATTATAGTGCTCAAAATATAGGACAGATATATTTCAAACATACTAAACTATATGTAGAATTCAAATATACATATTGAAATTGCTATAAAATATAGTACAAAATATTTCATAATTTTCATTCCACCATTCCCATGTTATTTGATTAAAATACTAACATAATTTGCTTAGACTATTTTGATTAAAGTAATGGACACAATTAACATAAATTTAATTGACAATCTTATAAACATAATAACAACTAAATACAATAAAAATATACTGGGATAATCGAAAAATATGGGATTTAAAAATGAACATTATTCACAAGGAAACACTAGCTAAATATAAAAAAACAGTAAAATTAAAACCAATAAATGTGAGTACAAAATGGTAAAATAAATAAACATTTTTACTCACACCAACCGTCACGCACCCGTCATCCCGATCCATCGCACCGGGAAAAGCGTCAGATGCAGGGTAATTAAGTCTGAGTGACAGATTATATACGTCCGTTCTTCTTATTTATTCGTGGTGGGCTTTTTCTCTTTTAGGATGGCCTCGCGATATTTCTGTCAAATCATTGCGCTCCTTTATAAAATATATTTTTGTTTTCTTTTGTATTCCTTTGATGCAATGGTGTATCGCTACTGTAGTCGATCTTCTCTCATGTTGTTCCTTGCACCGTTGTTGCAAGTGTATCCGACATTGTGACCTTCACAGGTCTGACAAGTAATGTGGTACACAACGTTGGATTGGAGCATTTTGTTGATTTTGGCTTTACTGTTGCACACTATTCCTAGATTCTCTATTCGTAACGCAGTGCACATCTTGACATCTTTTTCATTATTAATATTATTATTTTAATTTTTTGGCAATATATCATCTGTGCTCGGGTCCACCAGGGTAGTGTTAGTGTATCAATCCAACGTTGTGTACCACATTACTTGTCAGATCTGTCAAGATCATAGTGTCGGATGCAAATTCCGACACTTGCAACAACGGTGAAAGGAACATAAGAGAGAATCTACGGCAGTAGTGACACACCACTGGATTAACGGAATACAAACAGAGAATCTCAATATACTTTACAAAGGAGCGAAATAATTTGACAGAAAATTTTCGGGGCCATCCTATATAAAGGAGAAAAAGCCAACCATGAATTTAAAAAAAGAACGAACGTATAATCTGTCGCTCAGACTACTATGACCGAGCTTCTGATGCTTTTCCTGGAGCAATGGATCGTTATGACGGGGTACGTGACGTTTGTTGTGTACACAATTTTTTGTTTCTTATATCATTTATACTCTTATTCATTTTTTTTTTTTTTATTTTTTTTTTTTATTTTTTTTTTTTATTAATTAGTACAAAATTAAATAATAACAAATTTTCTATATTGCAATTCATAATGGAGCACAATAAAAGCTTAACAGTGTACTAACAATAGTCTAATTGTAGTCAATTGTACTACAATTAAAGCTCAATGATACAAGATTAATGCAGTGCACAGTAAGTTAACCAACATCAATTTTTTTTCATGGAGAACAGCTACTATAGGTAATACTGTAAACAACGTATACTTAATGTAATTTTATATAAGGTTTGGAGTTAGTTGTGCAGAAATACAATTAATCTTGCTTTTTCGTAGCCTTAATAATTTGAATTTAATTCCTTACATTAGCTATTTTAACTAGATCATTAATGCATTTATTGTAAAGAAAATGAATTGTGATATGTTTATAATTTCCATGTTTAGGAATAGGTGCAATAGCAATAGAATTATATATCAGACCATTTTTTAATAATATAAATAACGTAATCAAAATTGTAAAATAGTTATTTTTTAATTTTCAAATATGGATATTTTTTAATAATCTCCCTAAATTGTATTTTGTACTTCTTAAGAGACAGCCAAAATCATAAGATCATTTCCAGCAATGACGAACAAATTTCGAAAAGTAGGTTAAGAGAAGACACAAATAGAAAGTAGGAAACTTGTTCTTTAATGTTACTAAAGTATCATTAAGTAATTCATAGAGAAACTAAAATTAATAACTGATTAGGGTGAATGTTATAGCAAATATTACAATGCTAGAGAGATTAAGACTGAATACTAAAAGCGGTATCATGAATCAGACAAATATTATGATAAAATTCCGAAGAGCACTGTTACAATTGTTTATAATTTCTGAAAAATTGTAGTAATTGTAATTGTATAGTAACGGACAAGGTCAGTATATTCTCATTCTATATAAAAAGATAGAGCGTACATTTTAGTGCCGTCTAAGGATCCGTGGTGTTATTTCATAACGAGACTTCTTTGGGGGACTTTATAGGCTCTGTAATAAGTTTTTGGTGAGCTGGTATGCAATTGTTATCAAAGGGGGTATAATCGGCCTGCAGTATAAAGAATGCACAAAGATCGAATAACAGTGTTATAAAATTATATAGTAAGTCTACCTTCCAGTAGATCTATTTGTGGTCTTTTGAAAACATGTAGAGGTGATACTTGTAAGATGACTCAATGATCATAAACTTTATATTTTACTAGCAACATGAAACACAGTAGCACTAATTAGATAATCTTATGCAATCGACTCATGAGTTGTCAGGTTGAACTTCAACTATTTTATTAATTGATCTCATTTTTGTGTCTTAATGCCAGAAGACATTTTTAACCAGAGCTTATTCATCTGTATTGAGGACTACTGCAGAGCGTTAGTATTATCTGCGAGGACGACAGCACAATTTGTTTTATACAGTTTACTGCAACTAAGATTTGATGTACGCCTTATTGAAGGGTTTTGCACTAGTAACTATTATGATGATTCTGTACCGAAATTCATTGATTGAACAGATATTAAGGAGAATTGGACATTTAGAAATTTAGGGAATTGATAGTTAGACGAGATGCGATTAATGCAGATATTGATCCTGTTTCGACTTTGAAATTTAAATTGTCTAATTATGAAGTTTTCATTTGGAAGTTCAATATAACGACAGCTCTTTCATCATGATATTAACCATGATATCCAACTTTCTAATTAAATAGAGAATTTGAAATATTGTAGAATCCGAGACAGATTATCCATGAATAGCATATGTTATTAATTTAAAATATGAACTACACATCCTTATATATACTAGGTATACCTATTTACTAAGTTATTATTGGATATGTACGTAGAGATACAATTAATGCTGCAGTGATTAGCATGTCTGACTGTTTAACCGGCAATCCAGCTTCAAATCTCGGCTCGCGTCCTACGATTTATAACAAATAATCGGTTTCTCTCCAACTCAATGGCCGTCAGCTGTGATAGTAAATATGTCTAGCAGGCATATATGATACCTATATATATAATACCTGTTATGTATGCAATGGTATTTTAAGCTTGAAATAGTAAAATATGTATATATTCTATGCATCCAGTGTATCAATATAATTTACGAACGATTTCAATATTTCCACTAATATCTACATAGATATTCAAAGATATATGTAGGTATATACATATATTTTATAGATGACATGTACGTATCCGTATATAATCTGTATTAGCCAATAAAATTTGTACATATGTATATATACGGTCATCCAAAATTATATACGTATTTATAACCTATAGAAATATAATAATAAACAAAATAATAATAATAACTAAAATAACTAATTTTTTATAATATAACCTGTACATATATGTAGGTACCTATGTTTTTTTAAATAACAAAAGTCAAAAAAATTAAAAACAAAAATTGTATCAGGACGACAACATATGTTTATATGTCTTTAAATAACTTCATCTATGTATTATAAAAGGGAATATCTGAAGAAGTGCCACAAATAATTCATAAGAGCAAATGTATTTATTGGTACGTATGCGTACATACGTATACATTTAAGTGTACATATAATGTATAATAACTGAAACACGTAAAACGCATCGTATATAGTTTGCAATAAAAAATTTGTAACATATTATGTTCAATATTAACGCTGTGTTAGTTAATCACTTAAGATAGAAGATGTATTAGTAATCAATTGTTCAGTTGGATCAATTGTAACGTACTTTGCTTGCTAACTTTAAAATATTCTTTTACATATATTTAAAATATATTTATATTATTTCTGCAATGACTTTAAGCAGCAGATATTGCAATAGACGAACACTTCCAAATTTAATTACTATGAATTAGCTATGATTTAAACATATATTATACATATATGTATGTTATATTTGAATAAATAATTTTGTCTTTTTATTTGTTTATACAGGTAAAACAAATTCGTTGTTATCGATACGTTTATATCTAGAGTGTGCCTATTTTAAATTGCAGGAAAATCTACTTTTAAGGTATATTTAAGAAAATAGCATGTTCAAATGTTTTGTTGAACTATTTTTAACAACCAGTTTTGAAGTATGCTACCATGTATTATAACATACGTATCCCGTATTTATATATAAGCATTTTTATTTGAATTTTTTATAAACTTTATTTTTTATTTTAAATGATTAGCTGCACTTGTTGTAGCACTAGCAGTAGCATAATGAATGATTATATTTACACTTAATTAAGTTATACATACTAATTTAGGTGTAGCTGTGGTATAAACTCACAATTTTGTTTTTATAATGATAGATTAGTGTCATATGTCTGAGACCAATTCTATTTTAATTGACCCTTAAAATATGATTAAAATTATTTGGTGATCTTTTGTTTTAGGCACGTTAATTATTTTAATTATTTTTTAGTGTAAATAAAAAAGACAAATACAAAAACGTATATTAATATTATAATAATAATCTATATTTGAAGTTTCAAATACAAAAAGTATTTATCAAATTTCACAAAGTACATTTAAAGTATCAAAGTGATCAATCAACATTGTAATAATGTTGAATCCAGTAGGTATATTAGATTCATGAACACATTTTCTTTATACACCTGTCTCCACATGAACTCTTGTAAGTAGGTGTGCCACAGACTAAGATGTTCCATGCATTGCCCAATACTTTATCTTTGTGTTTTCCCAGTTGCCCTCTGGCTCCAGTATTATTAAATTAATAAATATTTTTTCTTCATTAAATTTTATCTTGTTTTCTTCATTTACACTAAAAAAATAATTAAAAATAATTTACATACCTAAAATGAAAGATCGCCAATTATTTAAACAGTTATCTGTTATGCCCAGGTTATTTTTAGAACTCCATAAAAGTAACAAAATTGCTATGGCAAGACTGTCTTGCCATGAGCATTTGTACCCCAAGGACCAGGGGGGCAAGACTCTCTTGTCATAGCAATTTAAATACTTTTATAGAGTTCTAAAAATAACTACTGTAAGCTAAATCAATGAACGAAGACACATTTAACTAACCCGGTTCAGGTATAAGAAAATTTTTGAACATTTCCTGGTACTGGTACTGGAGAGGGAGGAACATGAGAGGAATTCCTAAAATAGTCTAATCTGATTGGTTGAAATCATGTATAATATGTGATGGTGCACTGTCAAATGAAATATAACATACATTTACACTGTATATTTGCTTGATTTTTTTATAGATTACTATATATTACTGTGATTTGTTTTTTTCAATCCTTTTCATCTTGTTAATTTGGTCTATTTCTTTATTTTATCTTGTATTGATATTACATTTATTCTTAGATCTTAGTACAGCCCCGGCCACTTCTAACGCCGCCCCCTATAAAAATAGTATTTTTTTATTTTAAGCATATTTTTGGTTGAATATTTTAATTTCAGTTGTATAAATAACTTTTATTATTAATCTAACACATGTAAACATGTGTTTAATTAATTATTTAATGGTTATTCACTCTGATAATCACCCCTTTTATGCTATCAATATAAAATAAGGCATTTTAATGAAAAAAGCAGGAAAACGCTTATACCGAATTAAGTCATCTATAGCTGCAATGGCTAAGCAATTTGAGCAATGTGGACTCAAATAAGTTACTGTATGTAGGTTAGAGATACAGGGCAAACTAGGTAAACAAGAATTTATCGATTCAGTATCTGCTGTGTGAGTTCATTCGGTCAAGCTACAGTAAGCAAGGGAGTCAGCTTACACACATACTGTATAGAGGTACAGAGGAGAAGAGAGGGGAGATCACTTGCTATTGGTCAAGAAATTGGACTATTGTGCTAGTATTTTGTTTGCGCGCACTTAATGAGACTTTGGATAACAAACATTCACTTTGCAAAATGCGTCTCACTCACGATCAACGTGTCCAAATTGTGGCTCTTCACAATGATGGTGAGCACAGCGTGCAGCGACTTGCCACTAATTTCAACTGTGATAGACGTACAGTTCAACGCCTTCTTCTCAAACATCGGGAAACTCAGTCCGTTGATGATCGTCCACGCAACCCTCGAGCTGCTGTGTCTACTGAACGTGAGGATCGAGCTTTAATACGCATGTCGGGTGGAGACCCACAGTTAGTTGCCCGTACATTACGACAGCGCTGGCAGGTTGAGCATGGTGTTCAAAGCTCACTCACAACTGTGAAGAGAAGACTCCGCAGAGCTGGTCTGCATGGCCGAATAGCCATTAAGAAGCCTCTGCTGACTGCTAGACATCGTGAGAGACGTCTCCAATGGGCTCGGGATCATCAGGACTGGACCCTGGAACAGTGGAGAAGGTGTTACTTTTCGGACGAGTCCCCCATCCATTTGGTAGCT